>JAECUM010001911.1:0-73523 GCA_016617855.1 Megalonaias nervosa | reverse complement strand
ATGATCATGGTTGGGTATTTATTGATGTGTAAATTTTACCTAATCACTCACAAAGTAAATAAAGTCCGAAAGACTTAATGTAAACTTTGTGTAATGCAATAATTTTCGAAGATTGGCTTCTAAAGCCTGCCATATGCCTTCTTCAGCAAAAGGGGTGAGTATTGAAGTGCAGGAAGGTCTGTGCAATTACATTTGTTTAAACTTCTAATGGTCGATTTTAATCTGTATCTTGTAATTTTTGATCGGAAATCAGAGGAGTGGGTGGGTGGGAGCTTGTTGTTGTTATTATTAGGGTGTATGGCGTTGATATAGATAAAGCTTCTCATCAAATGATCTGGAAATAGGGAAGAAAAGGTAGTCTGCAGAATTTACCGATGTGTAAAAAATTCCAGATCAGTATCACGTGACCGTTTATATCCAATCAAAACGCAGCTCTAACTGTATACAAATTAGGAATTTTATATATATATATATATATATATAGTATATAAGTTATATATATGTATATATATATATATATATATATATATATATATATATATATGTTAATACTGTTCAGGGAAAAACTTTTCTAAAATATCGCACGATGCAGTTAACAAAAAAAATCTAGATTATTCCCTATATGCCATTTCATTGGACACAAAATGTAATCTTAAATCGAGGACTAAATGTGTTGATATAACGCAATTTTACGTTTTCATTCAAAGCAGTTCATAGCATCGATTGTTAAGTTTGGTAGGGATATCACATCTCCTTAGAATATATTTTTCATATGATTAAATGATTGTATGTTACACAATAATGATTTCTGCACTTCAGTCCCCATCGACAAACCTTAATTTAGGTTTTATTCTTTCTTCGCAGGAACTTCCATTAATTCGAAAGCAATAAGCTCGAAATAAATAAGCATTTTGTCCCCTGTTGGCCTAGTGCGTCCTCCTGCGTTTCGTCAGGTGCAGGTAACCTGTTTACCGCATCATTGGAGAAAAGGATACCTGTAGATGAGTAGAGAACAGACTGGTTCTACTACCGTGGTGGCTCGTCAGAAAGGTTTTGTTTGATGAACCGTCTAGTCACGCCAAACTTTAGTGGCTATTTTTAAAGACAGTTTTAGTGTCACAGCTCTCCATGCTTGTGAAGGCTACAGTTGTGAGTAACGAAAGCCAATATTTCTTCAAACTATTATCACAGCCATCGAAATACATGGTCACTGATGGCGGTGGCAAAGGCAGATTAAGTAAGGATTTTTCTTTGTTCGAGTATATTAAGATGCATTACCATAACATCAGAAAAGCAAGCAAAATTGGAGTAAATCAACCTCGCCTTGTTGATGTTGGAGGTGGTTGGTGATAACCGGTGATGAAGCAATACTCTACCATAATGGTAAACCCAGCAGAAACAAATTTCGGTAGTGTGCTTCCTGGTCTCGAAAGGACAAGTGATATTTCAATCAGTGATTCAGAAGTGAAACCCTTCTAAATCAACTAAAATAGGACTCTATTTTCTCTTCAATTATTCCAATGATTTGAATCAAAGACTAACCAAATTGCTTATAAAATGTTTTTTTTTTTTTCTTCAGCGCTGACTATAATAATTTGTGTTGCTCAAAGCGATTTGCGGAGAAAACCGTTAAATTATTTTCAAATAAATAGTTAAGATCCCTCATTGCAAATGTGTTGAACGATCTGGAGTTGAGGTAAAGACTGAGATCCCTGAAAATCTAAATTTCAGAACGTCCTACAAGTGACTCGCACAACGTTTCACCACGACAACAAACTATTTCCCACAAACCATTCTAAGGTTTTGACTGCGCTCTTTGTATATGTCGAGCAAAGCCGTGTTCTTGAATATGCCAGTGTACCATATAGCCCTTATTTTTTAATGCGTTACTGCTACAAAACATGGCCATCACAAAGATGGATACTGCAGGAAAATAGTCTGTCACAGATGTGAACACGAAGTTCAAGATGGATTATCATGCATGGAGAAAATCTCATGTTCGAATGGCCTTAACTGGAAACAAGAGAAGGAAATATAACGGGTAAAGCATCAGTAAATGTTAAGCTTCTGAGACCATTCAGTTTGATGAAGCCTCAAAAACTCCATAAAACGCGTTCGGCAAATCATATGCCAGCACAGCTAAGGTGTAGAAGAAATCTTTAACAGAATTTTGTCAGAAATTATCTGGCCACAGAGCGAAGTCAAGCTTACGGTACTGACATCTCCAAAAACTATGTAAGAAACCACCCAAACAGAGAATGTAGAGGAAGAGGCAATTGACCGAGGCTATAACAAAACCAATAAGGAACCAAACGTAATAGCGAGATCTAGCCCAAGAAAAGAGTGGTGGACCACTGGTGCCAGTAGTAACGCATGCTGCAAATATGATAAGGAGCGAACGGAAGAGTGTTTGATTTCGGAAAGCAGCTAAAGTAATCGAAACTAAATTTAATAGGATAGTGAAATGTCTAATAAAAGAAGTGAGTGCTTATTATATGTCGATGACTTTTTATCTGTTATATATAAAATCATATGCATTACATCGAAGATCAAAAATATATAAGCTTAAGTGAAGATGAGATATGGGTAGAAGAAAAACAACTTAACATTTTCAAAATTTAAAACTGCTTGTATGAATTTCTGCGGAGTACAACGACTTTATTGTGACCCCAACCGCTATGTTCACGGATCTCGTATTGCTGTTCCTGAGAAGACCAAAGCGTTAGGGCTTTATTCACTGTAAATTTGCTTTCCTTTGAGAGGCCCGGGGTGGCCCAGTGGTCTAAGGCGCTCGCTTTTATAGATCACTGACACCTCATTTCTGTCCACGTGGGTTCGAGTCTAGGACCTGGTCAGTGTAGACATATAAAAAGCTTCCCGTTTTTTTGAAGTTTGGGATTTCCCGTGTTCTTCCTCCACCAGATATACTAACAGCCATACACACCAAAGCAAACTTTCTTTCGACAAATTAGATATCCCAGGATAAATTTAAAAAACAAAAATTTGATAAAATATGAGGTGTGGCAAAGAGAAATTGAGGACAGATAGAAGGGTCCTACCCCGGTTATACCAGTCTTTCTTCAGATGAGAACACTGCCTTGACGCGGTTGTGTACGGATCGGCTTGAAAATTTTGGCTGCAAATGCTTGATCCGGTACACAGTGAACGACTTAAACTTTGAGAGAATGTAGAAGATCCTGTTCAGAAAGCATATATATATTGAAGCAAATTAACTATCACGTCATCTCAGACGAACGAAGCTGTGTCTACAGTATACTGCAATCAACTGACAATCGATCGTCTCGGCCCAAATGCTAAACGTATATGTTCATTAGCCAAATTATACAAAGACAAAATCATCGTCGGACATACTGCAAAGTTTTATGTACCAAATTTTAATCTTTGCTACTGTGCCCTTCCGTAGAAAACCCCAAACAAAAACCAAATTACTCCAAAAGTCCTAAGAAAATGCTGTCGTTTTTCAGAGTAAATGCAATGAAACCAGAACCTTCTATCGTGGTCATACGTCACCTCATACAGACGGTTCGAAACATGGAGGCATTGCTAGAGCTCGTTTTAAAAACCACATGGTGAGATCTCGAAATGTTTACTGAATATAGCCTTCACTGATATCGCTGGAATTACAGCCATACACCAACCTTTGAAATACTCTGAAACTGTTAAAAACACCCCTCAACACTTAACAAGTTTCATCATCTATCTGCATTTTCAGTCCACAATGAAAGCCTTGCAACCACATTAAATCTGACACGTGGTTAATATACCAGATACTACATACACTTGATTTTCTCATACAGTATGGTAAAAATATTATGTACATTTGACTGTCTAGGCAAAGTGGAATTCAGGTAATGAAATGGCAGACAAATCAGCCAAAGCCGCACTGACGTCACCTGTTTTACGTGAAAGATTCCATATGCAGACTTGAAATATCATAGAACCGATCATGTTTTCTATATTTTAGAAACATATAGAATGAAAACTACACAAACAAGCTTCGTTACATCAAACATAACTGGACAGCATCATCTGTTACTTGAAGCAAATCGCAGAAATGAAGTGATATTATGCCAATCGCCTACTGAACGCACATACCTGACTCATCCATATCGCCTGAAAAGTTTATCGATTTTCATCTAGTGAGACAGAATATATTCGATGTGAACTCAATTATAGGACTCTATAACGATGTAACACAAGAGAAAATCTTGAAGTCTTTTTCAGGAAATTTAGTTTCTTTAAAAACAATTTCGTCTATAATATATATATATATATATATATATATATATATATATATATATATATATAATGAGAGAGAGAGAGAGAGAGAGAGAGAGAGAGAGAGAGAGGATGTTAACATGTTTTTATATGTTTTTATATTTTAGTACATCATGTCTGCGTTTATTAGGAAGGGTTTATGGTCCTAACAATTGTATGTGCAGTTTATATTTATATTTTTAAACTTTGCGTTTTACTGGCACCGTATATGCGGTATTGTGCAAATCTATCTTTAAAAGATAAAGTCGGAAATATATATTGACTGGAAGGAAACATTATCCATCAGGTTTAGTATCAGAGCATAAGAGTGGATATAAGTAGATTAGAATACCAGCATTTTGTACTTCATAGTCCTAACCACTATTGATCTATTAATCCTGGATTTATTATGCAATAAGACAATTACAGTGATTAATGATTTACATGGAATCTAAGTCCCCAGTGAATACATGATATTACACATGACTAGGCATGACGTTTCTCAGGAGATTTTGTTAATAGGAACAGTTTGTTGCAATCAGTCGTTATCATTGCCTAGGAGATCTAGCGAACGACTTGTTTGTTCGCTAACATTATGTAGCCGTGGAATGAAATGGATAAAATTCGCATTTCTGGATATCCTTCTACCTTAGAACACGTTTTCTTACTTTGTGAAACAATGTTCTCAGTTCCCTTGATAGCTAATACAACAGTTAATTAATCATAACTGTGGGACTCTGCAAACAGTACAAAATGTCTCACTACGCCCACGTTTAGAACACAAAATTAAAATTTGCCAGAAGAACCAGTGTAAGTCAGTGTGATGACAGTATAACACTGGAATGCGTAAAAAGTTGGAAAATTGACTCAGTAGTTTTGGGTTTGTGAAGAATATCGACGTCTTCTAACTGGAATATAAAATGTGCCAATGGACCAATGACGTACCAGTTTCATCAAATATAGTCATTGTAAAATCCAATCGATGTACGGTCATATAGCTGCAGTTTCAATCAGCAGTTTCAAATGTAAGGACCCTTTATAATATCACATTTAAATGACATGACAGAAAACATAATATTAAACAAGACGCAGCAAACACAGCAGTTGCCCTGCTGAAGAAAACAAAATGAATGTGTGGTAAACTATTGTCGACAACCCCCAATACTTCACCATATTAGATTGCAACAGAACATTTCATGAACTGGACACTTCTTTTGAAGCAAATTAACATAGAATGTCCTGTCTGAGCCACCTTCTATGCCATAAAACATCCTCCTGACAAGGACATCGATGTTGGTATACTAGTGGCAGGTCTGGACACGAATGCTAGAGATTAAACTTAAGTGGGTGCAAATGTTGATAGTCCTCATGAAAAGCTGATTCGTACGGTCCATATCATGCCGTCATCGTGCGTTTGAGTGGAAATGATGATTGCAATCATTTACGTCCGGACCAGTTCTGACTCCATTACGAATCGTTGCCCTTGACCTCCATCCAACATGTTGTGATATTATCGGTTCTCATTCCTCGACCTGATGTAGAAGATAACCTTATGATTTGACCCTAAGCGAGATATGCAGACATCTCAAATATCACTTACGTAGCTAATCATGGTTCAAATCAACCAGCTTCAGAAGTTCCAGTGTCACTGTTTTGAACAGACAAAATACATTGTGACCGTGGAACATCCACAGTCTACGCCCCATACTTAAGCCGGTTTCAGAATATTTTACAACGCTGAAAACTAAGAGACACTTAGCGAGGCACGTGATCTACTGCAGTCACATTGACGACCACTACGTTTGCAAACAAATAACTTGTCACTGTTCCCAATATCCGATTCAGAGGAGTTTCCTGAACAATATGAAGTTTCATATGTTGAGGTCTTATCCGCCGATGACTGAATCTGTGTAGACACTTACATTAAATACATCTTAAAATATACATTCTTTATAGCCAGACTACTTTCAAAGGCAGATGATATTCTTAATTTTATAGATCCCATAAGCTGACTCCGAAGGGAAGAGATAAGTTTGATTACTGGTCTAGGTCGTAAAAGTAACACCCAGTAACTGCTATTTAAGGTATTTTTGACCAGAACGCAATCTTTTAGAATTTACTAATTGTAGTAATTTCACTTATATAAAAATTAAACTTTCCTCAACTTCTATTCACTTGGTTGCCCCTTGCCTCAGTAATCATTATCGTGCAATAAATGTTGATTTAGTTCCTAATCAAATTGCATCACAGCTATCCATCATTTGATTTTAAGGTTCAAGATAGGGGCTTACATAGTATAAATCGAACTATTAGATATATCCGTCAAACTACTGACTAACTTGTATCAACTGTAGTCACATGTAACATTGTCGATAGATTCGTTCATTCGGGGATTTCTTAGTTACCATTGAAGGTTAGAATTTGTGTAGAAGCAGAGTACACCAGGTTGGCAGCACGATATTTGTTTATATTTCCAATCTTTTAGAAAAATCCAACGTAGATTTGATTTTTGTAAGTTATACTAACATTATAAATCTGGAAGGAGGCTTCCATATGTTAATAAAATCTTTCTTTTCAGTTTACCGACCACTTAATTTGCCTACTAAATAAATTGACATTTTCAATAGAAAAATTTAATTTGCCACTCACATGTATCGTAATATCTATCCATATATCATAATGGTGTGTGTGTGTGTGTGTGTGTAACATAGATAGTTGGAATTAAAGTTATACAAAGTAGTTGGAAAGGTTTACATTTTGCGACATTACTCAACCTGCTAATACACCCTCAATGGTAGTCGAGTCTGCATCTGCTCTCACTGACCTTATGTATATCACAGTCCATACCCGAAACCATTATGCCCAGATTACATATAGGTGACTATTATCCGGCCTGAGTGTCGTGAAATTCTATTCATCAAATCATGAAATAATGTTCTCAGATTTATGATATACAGACAATGCAAGCACAATGATAACTAGTTGTTCCTTTCTGAACAGCCATCATCCTTACGAACGTACCATTTTTGGCAATAAATACGGACAATGTGCTAAAAGTTTGGCATGACAGGTGTTTATTCTTTTTTGATAAATAATTTCCATTAAAATCCAAACGGGTCAAGGTCGGGGAGTTTGGGGAGGTTCATAGGATAGGGAGTCTACTACCACCACTTTTCTAGATAAGGCTGACACCATAAGGCACGGAACTAGCCGAGGCTTAGAGGGAAGTATGGATAGAACTGGTCTTCTACTTAAAGAACATGATCAGATTAATAATTACCTTGAAGAAACATTTTCAATCAATTAATTCATCTTAAGAACTTCATCACTTGTAGAAGTTTTTGAAATATACTGAGAAGTGTCCTAGAGGAGTGTCCATCATCATAAATAATAGAACCTCCTGAGGTTTCTTGAATGTAATATAGGCCTTGCTGTATGTCGTAAGAGGTGATTGATTAGAGGCAATCTTGTATGGAATGGACGGAATCATGGTAGATGAGTAGAGCGGATGCCAAAGATGTCCGCCCCGAAGCAACACACTACTTTAGCCTCCTCATCAGCTGGACGGGTGGTCAGAAGTGTCAGCTCTGAATAATGGTTTGTCACACCGAGCGTTAGGAGCTATCCTAAGTCTTGCAGTTTCGCTGATTTATATAGTTTTCAAAGGTCATCACTGTAACTAAAGCAACATAGTGTTGTTCTTCAAACCTTACCACGACATGACGTCTGAGGGCGGTGGCTAGGGTCGATTGAGTAAAGTTTGTTCCTTCCACTGTCAAACACCGACATTTTAAATATGCTGATTATTATGATTACAATAAACTTCAAGTCTTAGAGAATTACAAGACACTCCACTATGACCAGATGATAGACGCTATCAACTCCTGATATAGGTCTAAATACGCTGATAAACATTTACAGTACAATTTCTATGCGAGAAGCAGCGGTGATACCAGTATCGACACCTAAAATGGTTAAACTGATTGTGCACCATCATTCCACACTATTAAGAAGCTTTATTTCAAAAACCATAGAGTGCATGATAAATGAAGGACTACTCAGTTATCTCATATCCAAGAAACTACTTTGAGATGTGTAATGTGGATTTAGACGCTAGTGTTATAGACAATCTTGTCAGACTTTATTCATTTATTTGAGGTTCTTTTATAATGAAAGAACATATACTTACCGTCTTGTCGACTTTGAGAAAGCCTACAACACCACATGGACATAAGGCATAATGAATGACTTATTTAAAAACTATTCACAAGAGATGGGTGTACCTTGGGGGAATCATATTTCTAATCACCCTATTGACATCACATTTAATAGCATAGTGAAATACTGTAATCCTGGAACTGATTGCTCATTATACGTTGACTGCTTGATCTGCATAAAGTTGAACGTCAGCTACAGAATGGCATAACAAATTCAAAATTGAGCATATAAAAATGGATTTAAATTTTCGAAATCAAATATTAACTATATGCACTTCTGCCGATTACATCATATTCATGATGACCAAAAAAAACTCTATTACGACGGTTGTATTTTTTCCTATTGTGGCTGAGAGTAAATTGTTTGGACTTATTTTCAACCATACAAATTCTTTTCTTCCACCTATTAGGTTACTCGGAGACAAATGTCAAGAAGCCCTGGATTTAATACGAGTCGGAGCAGGCACAGAGTTTGGAAAGTAAATGAAATTCCTGTTCCGCTTATTCCGGTCATTGGTAAAAAAACTTGATTATGGCTTAATCAAACACGGATCAGCTTTAACATTTGCTCTGTAGTCACCATTTTCAAAATGGGAGATTTAATTTACGGACTTCAAATTTTCTTTAAATCGGCATGCTCGATATACTTGGCAAAATACGTGGAATGAACACTTCACAAACAAGATTTCAGAACACGAAGTCCACAATTGAATTCGTGAATCTCTCGTATTGAAGAATTTGTAGAGATGACGTGATATCGCGCTAATCACGTCTGGGACACATCGCTGAATGAAGCAAACCATGGCAGTGTCCACTGACAGTGAATGACATTTTTGTCGAGCCTGCGATACAAGTCTGTTTTGACATGCACCACCAGAGGATACTGAGCGAGGAAATCTTGGACTTTGTGAGGGAATGCGGTTTGCAGAAAAAGTTTAAACATGTTTTAAGGGTTTTTACGTGTGCTATACGTATATGTTATTATATACACATTTTACAGGATTTTAACATACTTACATTACATATTTACCTTGTACATACTGCTTGCATTTACTTGGAACGGTTTATCTTCCTAACTATTTGTGCAATTCATTTTTACATTTTTCGAACTTACCTTTATAGGCACTACATAGCCTATTTTGTGCTCAAGTGCCGTAAGCATTAGCACTCACATACCCTGAGCAGTCCGATCCATCATGACCATCCTGTCCACATCTGGGGCTGGCTGGTTTACTATTGTACTATCTTTATAGTGGTCATATTTACTGCAGCTACGCTCTATAAGTAACTGGCTCGAACAAAGTTTGTTGTTTACACATCTATAATCTCCACCGAAACCATAAAGCTTTTTAGCCATCACGTAGGTTGTGTAGTTTTGGGTTCGCATCATTGATTAATTGCACGGGTCACTTATGACCAGTAGCTGAAGTTGAGCCAAAAGTAGTGTGAAGCATCTTAAAGGGAAGCATCTCCTCTATTCAACTACCAGGATACTCTTCGAACGTTTTGCATCAGCTTTGTCAGCTTAGACGCCTCTTACGACATACAGCGAGGACAGACAGTGCCTTTTCTACAAACCCGAACCCGCAAAGGGAGAGGACTTTTGAATTGCCAAAGAACAATTTGTTGATTTTATTTATTTTTGTTGGGTTGGGTGGAGTGGGTTGGGGTGTTGATAATCTAGTTTGTGATTTTATTACATAGAATTTTGCAGTATTTTCAACTGGGTTTTGATATCTTCAAGTGTGGAAACATTTCTGCCTCAAAGGGACGATGAGGTTTGGTATTTAGGTGTAAAAACTACATTGTGTATGAAAGTAAATTGATTAGAAGAAAGTTCGGTAGTACACTAAAAAGCCCATTTTCATCGACGGACATAATGAAACGGTTTGTTTGCCTCAACATTGAGGATTTCTGGAGGGCATTTTATAAATCCATCTAGAGGAAGCCTAAGTACCAGACTGTATCTCGTCAAGTACCTGGAGGTAAGGATGACATTTTGGTACGTACACACCACTGGATTGCACCACATGGAATCGGTTGCCAAATAAAGCCTCCATTTTTGCTGCATAAATTATAGCAATACCAAAAACAGTAAAACCACAGTGTATCCTCTCAAAACAAATTTCATCGTTTCATCGTCTTTGCTACATTGAAGCCTTGCAAAACCTTAAATCCGAAATCTGTTAAAATTCCAGATATTACATCAACATGATATGCACAGTGCTCATACAGGTCGGGAAAGTATTCTGTAAATTGGACACATATTTACTTTCATATAAAGTCTAAAGGAAGGGAAGTTAAAATTGGCGAAGCTGATATGTATAGATCCGTATAATCGTCACACATGGCAAAATATATGAACGATCACTCCGTAAACAAACTCCAGAGCATCCAACTCAGTACTGAAGAGTGGCATACTAGTAAAGGACGCAGACACCTTAACAACAGTGCATACGATGCCAGTGTCCACTGACAGTCGAACACATTCTTGTTGAGTGTCTAAATTTCTACCCTGTGAAACAATATTATTTTGTCATAAGCTTCATGAAGAAACAGCATGATGATGTAAGACACATGAATATCTTGGACCTTTTCAGAGAATGCATTTTCCATAAAAAGAAGACAATTTGACTGTTTTAAAGATTCCACATGTGGTACCTTTATTTCGTCAGCCTATATACATGTTATGGAACTTTTTACAGTTTTGCCGTTGTGTTTTATTTTGCTATAATTCATAATTGCTTTAATGCGGTGGGAGGTGGGGGACCTGGATTGTCTAATAATCTATAGCACTCGCCTTTACCGATTACTGCCATCTTACATAGGTCCCAGAGGGTTCGTATTTTTGGCACAGCCAATGTAGATATTTGAGAAAGCTTTCGTGTTTTTAGCTGAGGCAATGTGGTTATTTGAGAAAGCTTTCCAGTAGCCTCACATGGGTCGGTGGTTCTTCCGATGTTTGTTTTTTTCGAAGTTTCATTTTCCGAATTTTGTGTGCAATTCATTTATACAGATTACATATTTTACCTTTAGTTGGCACCAAACAGCGACTTATTCGCTAAGTTGTGAAAATCCACAATCATACATGCGTATGTACGTACGTACCTACGTACATATATACACACACACAAACACCTACCAACCTAGATACATACATATGCTACGGCAAACATTTTTATTGGGTGGAGACATTTTAATACCGTATTTGAAACAATAAAAGTCATTGAGAAGATGAAAAACATATCGGAATGAAAACAGGCTAAAACAAAACAAACAACCCCTCCTTCCCCTTTACGTGATTTTCAGAAGAAGACTACGTATGGATAAATTGTACTTGGTTGTGAGCTTGAACCTAACCATTTCCATTGTATCGCTGTCGATACACACACGTGCTATTGGATGTAAACGGGTAGATCTGACCGGGCAGGAAATGTATAGTGGGCATATACAGCTATATATAGCTATATATTTCTCCAAAACCAGCAGCGCAAAATTTACCTGTGATCCTCTTGAATAGTTTGCTACGATGTAAATGCTATTTACAGTGTTAAGACAAAATTATAGCAATATGGCCAAATTTGAAATTACGGTTTGTGATATTGAGTTACCTGTATGTGCCCTTTAGTACATATACGCCCAGGGGAATAAAACCAACATTAAATGTGCCCAAGCCCGTAATCACCCTTTGAATCAGACAGTTTCGCTGACTATGCATGTATTTTGAGGACAAAATTTTCTTTTGTGTGTGTTTTAGACGTTTATACTTAACAGGAACCAATTTTAGTCATACTGGATTTTAAAAAAAACAAAAACAAAAAAAAAAAACAACAAAAAAAAAAAAAAAAAAACAGGCGACCTGGGATAGCTTAAAAATGTTGTGTAACACATTTTCGCGGCAGCACTTAACTCGAGCACATAAATGTTTAAACACAAGTTCTAGATGTTCAAAAAATGGAACCAAATCATTGCCATTACGAATGATTCGGGATGACAAATGTACAATTTTATTAAAGTTTGTATAAAAATATTGCATTTTTTCCCTATTTTTTCCAATCAAATACATGTGTCCGGACAAAAGAGGGTCACAAAAACGAGGTTCCTTGATCAGTATCATCCAAGTGTTGTATACTGGAAACATATTTGTCTTACTATAATTTATTCTGATGTTTGCTGAATTGATCCATTTTCTCATTTTATTACCTGCGGTTATTTCCTCTACGCCTCGGTTAAAACAACGCAAATGATCGAGAAACAATTTCCTTTGGGAATAAATAAAACAGTTAACTATATTATTCATTAAAACCGAAAGGGAGCACTTGAATTCTCAAACGTGGCGAAACGTGAATTCTCCAAGGTAAGAGGAATCTGTCCAAGATTCGCTTCCTTTTTCTATCGTAATCGATATACATCATTACCTTTCAGGAGCCGTGACACGCATTATTTTCACCGCGTGGAAAAAGATCGTTAATAAAATGAAAATGTGAGCTACAGTCTTACCACAAAACCACAAAATTGTCTATGAGAATTGAGGTCGATGTTTGTGTCCAATGAAGAGTGTGGATGAATAATGAAAATTATCAACAAGAGGGCAATTTTGTTTGATAGCAAACGCGAGAAAAAGCTCTATATTACAAATTAATGAAATGCACACATCTTGTCAAGCAATTTGCAAGAAATATGCATTAATGATTGACGGAATAGCGACTTTATGATAGCTTCAATCTTACAGATGCTGCATCATTGACATTAGCATTTCCTCCTCCCATTTAATAACCTCGAGAGACAACAATATTATCATCGTCTTCTGCTTGGCAGCACTTTGTGTTAGCGCCAAAAAAAGAAAAAAAAAAAAAAAAAAAAAGAAAAGAAAATTAAATTATCCGAAACGGGACATTCCTTTGAGGTGAATTCTTGTTTAAACAAAATTTTGTCACTCAGGACATGTTTTGGAACGGAAAATATGGCAATTTATGTTTCTCAGCTGAACATTTCTGTTGCATAAGCAGATAAGGAGAGCAATCCATTTTTGCAGCAAGAGTGGGGTCGAGTTTTGTGATAAGAAAAAAATTGAAACTTTAAATGGTCACTGCCTAACTTGCTGAAAAAGCACGTGCAACAATAATAAACTGTTTTCACATGAGATATATTTCAAAACGAAGGCTAAAATAACACAACACAATATGCCAATATTCAAAACAAAATGACATAGTAAGCGTCGAAGAGGAGAAACAAAGTCAAAAGGAGATACACTGATATATCGATACCTGATGTACTTATGATCGTTATTGTCTTGTACACAAGTACGTTCTGTTCTAGATTTTTATTGAACTTAAACACTGACAAAACGAGAGAAATATTTGGAGCCCAAAGAAGAAATATTGAGGTTAAAAAAATTTTTTTTGACACTTTGCGAAAACATTATCACATACATATATGAATTCTCTTCCACTGTTTGTAAACTTTTATATTCTTGTGGTAATTTATGCCACCAGTAAGTTTAATCTTTGTATCATTTGTAACCTACCTATCGTTAGGTATGACAACTTGCAGGTGACCTCTTAAACTTTTGAATCTTTGGACTTTTTACTGTCTTGGAATGCACTTAAATTTTAATTGTACATCAAGGTTTCAGTACAACGTTCTATTTGTTAGTTTCCAAGAAAGTGCAATTTTGCGCTTTGAAACTATGAAACATATTTATTGTAGAATCCTTCGCTATTCGGTTCAGAACCTGGGATTTTCTGTAATCGGTTTTCACCATTTAGTATTATATAATTATTGACTCCTCTCATCTACTCGATCTTTTCTTCTCTACTGTGATTTTGCAATGCAGATTCAATTACGTATCAAACCTCGAAATTCTCAGATGATGTATATACATTACCTTGCTGAATTTAACCGAACTGAAATAAGAACTGGAACATAGGTTCTTTTGTAAAATATGAAAAGGTGAAAATTAGCCAAGAGTAAATCTCAATGTCTTTGCAGCAATTCCTCACAAGTAATGTGACCTAAGATCATTCAAAATAAACCTTTTGACTGTCCATCCAGGCTCTAAAACGCTTTTAATATCACAAATGACCGGACCGTACGCGACCGCTCAGATGGCCTAGTGGTTAGAGCATCCGTGGGTTCGAAACCCAGCCGAGTCATGCCAAAGACTTATACAATTGGTACTAACAGCAGTCTCGCTAGGCGCTCAGCATTAAGAGGTGAGTGTTAGGACTGGTCGGCCTGGTGTGAGGATAATGTGACTGGGTGGGACATCATGCTACATGTCTAGACATCACTATCAACTGCCACACTGCAAACATCGTAGCGATATGACTGAAAAATTGTTAAAGCTACGTTAAAGATCCAAAACACACACACAGGACCGTACGCAACTTCCGATTCTTATGAGTTGATTGAATGATGAAAAGTCGAGGCCGATTTCCATGACTCCAAACAGTTTCCTCTTCTTACTTAGTGATCTAAGTTGCTGATGATGTATTTGTGGCCGTATCTCATTCTGCTACCTATGGATTTATAGCTTTCCCTCAACGGAGCACGATTGCTTCTCAACTGCGATTCTCACCGGTCTCAGAGACAAACAAGTGGACAGATATTAATGCTAATTCTTTGATTTATCATGTCTATGATAGAAAGGGTGATATATTCAACCAAAGCGGAATCCTTATTTGATTGTCCCTTTCAGGCCACGTGCTTCGAAATCGTTCACTCTGCTGCATAAATGTTTCCTTAATAAAAATGTTGATCTTTTAAAGTCTTGAGATGAGCGGAATTGAATTTTTCATTAACATG
The DNA here is from genome assembly GCA_016617855.1 of Megalonaias nervosa. Classification (NCBI taxonomy): domain Eukaryota; kingdom Metazoa; phylum Mollusca; class Bivalvia; order Unionida; family Unionidae; genus Megalonaias; species Megalonaias nervosa. The sequence goes on along the minus strand of JAECUM010001911.1, from coordinate 58,221 downwards.
TCCTCTGAAGCTAAGCATGATTAACCGACTGATCAGACCAAAACCTTTCCGAAAACCCGTCAAACTTACATTAAAGCCAAAGTAGTTTGCTGCATCGGAAAGGGAACAACCGGGCTCCTTTTCTGCTCAGCTATCGGGATCCTACCCTCCGCTGAATTAGAACTCAGCCCGCGGTTAATAGGTTGCCTCGATCGTCTCTTGCAGGAGGGCGTGTCAGACCTATTCTGCATCCCTAAACCCGAAGTTTGTTCATGTTATATCAGTCACTTTCTGTTTGGTGTAATTCAATTTTTGGTCAGGTTTTATCCTCCGATATAACCCGGCAACTAAAATGCCATTAAGACAAACTCGCTGTCTTTCAAAGCCCGGGGATCTTACAGAGGAATTGCATAATTGATGGATATTTTATACGAAACAAGAGATAGACGCCATACGCAAATCGATTATGACTTATGTTTGTCATGATCTTTTATTCAATTAGTTTACCGTTGCACCTTTCTCTTATTTTAGAGAAATCTTTATAATAACTTCTCAGCCAGAGATGGAAATAAGAATGGTGCATCTGATGAGATTTTGTCATGAACGAGGTCATTGTTTACTGAGAGAGCAATCAGTTAGTTCCAAGGGGTTCATCGTTCTACACAGAATGGTTCCAAAAATAAACTCATCAAAACAACTCTTGTGCAAAGGAAAGATGTTTGATTTTTCATATTAGGCTCTAACATCCTGCAGAAGAATGCTTCTTTTGCGTCTGCAACAAACTATGCCACGCATATTGTTGCGGGCAAGATAAATGTAAAATATCCATTTTCCGTATGGACTACAGTCCCGATGCGGTGCCCTGAAAGCTCATTCATTAATCCATAATGTGTAATTTGATATGTTCCTGCTTTACAAAGATAATGCACATGTACTTCAAATTTTTTAACTCGTATAATGTAATACATTGACTAGCATGGCGTCGGTTTAGGCGATTTAAAATGCAAGTTGTGGCAACAGGTAATATAATCTAATGATAAAATACATCTGCAGTTCCGTCGTATCAGTTTAACAATCAGCGTATTGTAAAAGATACTAAGATAACTGGAATTTTACCATTCTGAGAGTCCCCTAATAGTATAAAACTAATGGTTCCAGTACACACGATGATTATATCAATGACATTCTATTAATTTGACACCAGTCTTCAGTAATAAGAGATAGATAAGTTTAAATTACCTTAAAAACTTATAAATTTCGATCAGATCTATTAACAAAAATGGTCTTTGAAAAGTCAGTCTCCGGCTATGTTTGATATTTTCAAAGTATTCTCGTTCGAGAAATATTTAGTGTACCCAACCTTTATATATATATATATATATATATATATATATATATCTCACTATATATATATGCCTGCTACCCTCTCTCATCAATGCTCCCTAGTACCGTGGGTTCTATTATCGCGGTATTCGAAATGTCGGTTTGTTTTTTTTTTTAGCATAGCGCAACCCATCATACACTTACCTTATACACACAACATGAGCATAAGTTTCTAGTTCTGCATCACCAGTTGATTTCGGGAAACTCTTGGGATTGCTGACGAGTACACTATTTTCAAAATACACCATGAATGTCACTGGTTGCAAATAATGACTGTACCCCATGTTCTCAAAGAGAATCTGTGTCTTCTTAAAGTCGCAATCACTTCAATAAGTCGGTAAACCAGTTTGTCGTCTGGTAATGTCCAATAACGTTATGCTACAGTTAGATTACATGATTATGGTATTTGTCGAGAACCAAGAGATCAAACCTATCTAGTATATAAGAGTCAAAATGTGAAGTATGGACGCTTGTTGTTTTCTGTTGGTTTTCTCAATTGACAGTTGTTGACTTTAAAACTTTGCTATACAAGATTTATTACTTTTCAATGGAACACTGGGAATAGTTTAAACAGTCTGATGTCGACATGTTCTTTCATGCTATGTTGAGAGTCCATTCTCAGCGACAATCCCGGCGCTACTCTCATTGTCAAAGGTGGTTACATATTTATTTATTTCCCTGATTCTCTCTAATAAGTCTCTATTGGACGGCACTAGCGGCAGAATGAGTGCCATGGAAATAGCATCCACTTCAAGTTGATTTACTCTTTGTGCAAGATATTCATCAAGTTCCTAACATTAGGACACGTATATGCCATCGTAAAAATATTTCTTCGGCATGACCACTATATCAGAGTAACACCCCTTGCATTACCTGGAATCTACATGGCGTCTGTTTATCGATCGTTTCCCGCAGTCATCAGATTTAAACTGGCAATTAAATGTATTTTAATATAGGGCAAAACGTAACAAATAGACATATGTAATATCTTGAATGTCAGGTGTTTTTAGTTACTTATTCCCCGATCGTAAAAGTTAAGACCCACGATACCATTGCACTCCCGTATACTTAAACAGATTCATCAAAGATTTTAATGATAAACATTAGGGTTATGTTATTCTAGTAAATTATTTTACATTTAAAATACAAACCAAAAACACACCTGTGGAAACAATTAAACAAGTTTTATGTTAAGATGCTGATCAAAGCAGCTATCTTTGAGTGATGTATTTTCATGAAATAAGATGCATTTATCGACAGAGTATTGCCTATCGGAACTATTTAACCAACACTTTTGAAATGGACTGAATTTCACATATAGTATATGTAGTTTGATAAGAATATATATGACTACGAACATACGATATGAATGGATCTCGCGTGAATTCATGCAAATCCCAAGAGAAGTTACACTGTGGTTTCATAAGTTTGCACTGATGGCTCACAACCGGAAACTGACTCGAAAATCATATTTGCAAGACCAGTATAGATCTGACGAGCGACTGGGGTTCATGAACTCTTATACAATTTAAGTTCCGTGTCCGTTATTTTCCATCGGAAATAGAGAACATCTAGACTGGATTGCCATTTCTCTCGACTTTTAATGCAACTTTTCTTTTACAGTTACCGAACTGAACACGTTAAATGATCTTCCTTCTACTATTGTAAAACTGAACTGTCCATGCTTTTATTTTAATAATATGATATACAAACAATTGCCTGCACTTGTTTTGGATCTATTGTGTAAGTTCTCTTTTAGCGGCTATCTTTAATTAGACTGAATAGCAGAAAGCATTGATTTGTTAATGAATTTACCAGAGATACATAAACATTGTAAAACAATAGTTATTGCACTAGTTCCATATCAACACCCCGGTTCTTTTGTAAGAACGTTTAATTTTAAAACTTCACATGAGTCTACAAAGTATATAGGTGTTGTGATATCGGTACAGACATGCTTGTCTAGGGTTTATTTGTGTTTATCAAAAGGCATCAAAGTTCATTAATACCTGATAGCGCTGATGGCAATCGAAAATATCATCCTCGAAGACTAAAGAGTGTAATACCACATCTCTCTCAGTCACAATTAACAATTGTATTTCCTACTTCAAATAACCCCATTGTTCGGTGTATATAAGACACCGTTTATCTTTTCATGTCATGAAAAGGCGCCATAAATATCAACAACTGGTTTTCTTCTGAATTATCTGGAAACAATATATGTGATACACGTTGAATTATATCGATTAGCAAGCAAACGGATATAAGTTCTGAATTTTTCATTCAGAGATCACTGCTATGAATCCTTTACTGTAAAAAACTACAGAACATAGCCGATACATGGAATGCAATATACGAAATTTCCATGCCTATTTTCTAAACTATGTATTTGTATCAACAGAGTTGTCATAGTGATTCAGAAAGATCTCACGAGATGATATCGCATAGGATACGGAAATCCCTGTGCTTTCATATGATGGAAAATATCTATCAAGAAAAAAGTTCTTTCAGGCCAAAGTTCTCAAAGCTGCTAGAGTTCATAAGCATTGGTGAAATTTATTTCCACAAGAAACACATGTACTATTTGCATAGATATATATTTCTGAATAAATACATTTTGGTAACGAAGAGATTACAGTGCGACATTTAATTTTTTTTGTCGATATAATGACATACAAGGATCAGATAATCGGTACTGATGCAGCATGACATTAGTGTAATAAACTCCCAAAATTTAAATTGTATTTAAGAGGTTCTGGGGAAGTAATTTGTATTAAATTGGAATAGTTGCTCAATCGCCAGAATAGTCTTTTACATATCGGATACACAAGATCTATGGCACAGGTCAATTATTTCACATGATAATGTCAAATGGTGTTATCGTGTGCAATCATGTGAAATAAACATATCTCTGATAACGGTAATGAGGGATTTCGAGAAACCAGCTTTCATATAGTCATATTCGTCTGGAGTGAATGGAAATTCAACCCGTGCCTTTCTGGTAGCAATTCATGTACGCTAAGGACTTAGCTAATGTGATGATCATAATACACAAAAAAGCAATATAATAAAGATACGGTCCCTAATATGGGTGAATTGGCAATATGAGCACGATTGACAGTACCTCATTCAAACGCCTTAAACTTTATATTTACCAGGTGCGAAGACATAGAAAGTGAACATAATGCAAAGGAAAGTGTCATTGTATCTCGTATCATCTTCTGTAGTCATTTTGCCAATCGATACACGTTAGAAACCTGCATTTAAAGCAATATGAGAAAACACTGTCATGTTTGTGGTTAGGAAAGTTTATTTCGAGTGAAAATTAACTATAGCATATTGAAACAGTCAGGTATTCGTGAAATGAAATCCCAAGTAACATTCATCAAGTCAAAGAGTCACGTTTACTAGTATTTCTGAGATGAACCTGGTAGATGAGTATAAGAGAGGTCAACGTTTGCCACTCAGATGCAACAGACTTCTTCGCCGTAGATTTCAGCTTGATGGATCGTCAGAATAGCTCAACCTAATGTCTCTTCTTGTTACGACAAGCTTTATGGGCTATGTTAACAGGTGTCTATTGTAATTCAACATAATCACTGTACAAATATCGTACAAAGCTTCTGAGAGCATTGTCAAGTGTAAATTGGTGAATTTTCTTTACTCGAGTATGTCACCCTGTGCATCCCTGAAACGAGAAGTGTAATATGTGGGAATAAATCTATATCATTGATAGGTTCCGTGATGGATGGTGCGAACAGATAAGGCAACACTAGTCTTCGATTACATGATAATCTGACTAAAGCAATTTGGGGACATACAAAAGGTGTTGCGCTGTCTTGAGATTTGAATGCGTAGAGTCAATGTGAGATACTCAAAAGTCTTGGATCTAAAAACATCTCATACAGTCACCAGAACGGTAAAATGGTTCCCACAAACACTTACATCCTGGCGTTCGACTGAGCAAGTTTGCCTATATTTTTCAAAGCTGTGTTCTTAAATATCCCAGCTCGTTGTTGGTGCTTTAACTAAGAGACATACGGCCACCACATAGATGACTGCAAGAGAAAACCATGTTGCTATATATCTGAGTAGGGGGGTCGTAAAGGATCCTCCTGAACAGAAAAGGTTTCTTGTATGAATTGCCAGTGAGACAATTTCTAGCACTCTAGAGGATTTCCAAATTAGAAACTCGATGGAGATCAAATGTGTGAAACACGAGAAAGACCTGCTCTTTCCGGAGCACAGTCACAGATCCACTTAAGACAGTGCAGGTAACTTGAAGCAGAAATATTCCACAATAAAATGTATGTACCCTGAAGACACAACATAACCGAAAGAACAAAGCAAGTTCACTGTCTTGACGCCACTGAACCGGGGTGAATAGCCACCAAAACCGGAAGTGAAGCAGATAACGCCAAAATCATTTAGACACATAATATATTCTGCTCCATTGGCTATAAACTGGTTAGATTCGGCCTAACAAAAGAGCAGCAGCAAACTGGCACCAGTGGAAATGTACGCTTGAACTGAATTAACAAAGATTTCAAGAAAGTATTAGACTTTAGAACAGAGCTGATAATCCTATGAGGCTCTTTATTATGTTGGGAAACCTATATTAGGGGCACTGGGAATCATTTTGGTGTCCCAATGGAAAAACTCCAAACAACCCGTACTGATACCACTTCCATAAATATATTCTGCACCATACTAAAATGAAATTGCAGAGGCTTAAAGGCAAATACTGACGAAAGAAGTCTTATATTTAGAGAGTATTCCCATAGTTGTATGCCTTTAGTAAAGCTTTAAAGAAAACATGGTTGAGTTAATCTAACTAATATTGTAAATACAACAGCGTTTCGAGAAAGATTTTTGATAAGGCAACCTAAGGATTGTCTATCGTAAATACACAACATGTGCTCTCTGCTGAACAAATCTCCATCAAGGCTCTCCAACCAGTCAGTCTGATCTTCACCATTTTTTGGAACAGTTACCAGTATCTGTCGTTTAATGATGTAAAGATATCAACGACAGAGGGACGAAAATAGAAAATATTGTGTCAAAATACACGTTTAGCTGATGTACCTGCATCGGGTCACATGATTCTATTCGTCTTTAGACCTGACCATCTTCAAGTCATCGTGGTACTAAGTTTTCCTGTTTACTTATGAAGTATTGATCCCAAACGCAATAGGGCTATGTCAGAGATGAGATCTAAATAAGATCGATCGAAAATGTTTTAATTCCTCTGGAAATCAAAGTTTAGACTTTTTATTCGAAAGAAATTGTGGGCCTAATCCTCCTAATTACAAAAGTACTCCAGGGTTTTGCTAGGGTTGCAATACTAATGTCATCGGCAATGTTTACAACATTTTAGTACCAGCCCAGCAGCTAAAAATCAGAATAAATAACATATAATCCAATGTCGCAATATTACAGAGATTACGAAGAAACATGGAGATCATTTGCCAAGGTTGAACTCTCGCACCCCTGTTAAATCAACATGGAATATATTCGAAAAAAATAATTACAACACCCAAGACTGTAACAAGCACGTAAAGGAATTTGATGACTTGGTCACGACCGATTCAGAACTTTCAAATACATTCAAATGAACCATTCTCAAAACATTCCTCTCAACAACATTACACTTAAAAGCTCTCAATGTTGAAGGTTAAAATGACATATTTAGCTTCCAAAAAAACTGCTAGACTCTCTTGATCGAGCCACAACTCTTCATCTAAATCAGAATCATTTGATATTCTCTATCAACGTCTTAAAGAGTTACCTAACACCGCCCGCTGTGAACTGCCAAACATTTTGAATATTATTTAGGAAACTTGCAAATTTCCGCCGGTTTTATTGCGAGAAAAAAACCAATATACCTGTACCTAAACCAGGATAGGAACATACTGACCACACTTCCAAATATTGTACCATGCTACTAACAAACTGCATTTGCATAATCATGCAATAATTGCAGTTGCATCAGTTGATAAATGAAGGGACGATTTCCATTGGTCAGAACATAATTATGTGATCAGACCCAATTGTGTTTATGTCTGTATAAACTGTACGGGGAACTACTTGATACTAACTTCTATAAATAGAGTCACGTGCAAAGTAACTAACGTAAACACTGAACTGAAAAGCATACACACTACTCGCCTTTAAATCGAAATAAAAACGGTGGGTTTATATTTTATTTAGAAAACTTAATAAATTGATTTGAGAGAAATCTTTGCTGTTTTTCTGAATATAAATAATTCTTTATTTGACTAGATTTGAAAACGTAAAGCTGGGAAACTAAACCTCTGCCAAGAATATTGGGCTACAGAACTTTCACTGCAGCTCGTTACAAATGAATGTAAAACTATAGGTAAATGGATATAGGGATTAGGGGGAGGGGGTTCAAAGACTAACATTATAACAATTGGATTCACAGCCAGTCCTACAATATATGACGCCCACCTTGATAGTTACGATGTGGGGTGGGTGGGAGATCCGCTACACCCCCAATCGTAACTATCAGTGTCGATGTCTTGAACTGTTTGACTATTGGACCCCCATCGCTATAACCATTTACCGATAGTCTTAATTCATTTGTAAGCAGAGCCTGTAGGTAACCTAAACTGTTTATCAACACGGAAGCAGATTTAAAGACGCAAAAATTGGTTACTCACGTGTCAGGACAATAACGATTCACAGGTCACAATGAACTCACGATAGCATCAAATCCAAGAGTCATTCGTATGTCAAACAAAACGACACATCCTTTGCTTTCATTATTGAACTTCTACTCAGAAAACATATGCAAATTTAGATAAAAGATAGGACCATGCTGTGGAATGTCCTAAACCTTAGATCGCCTACCATTGGTATAATGTTTTGTTTGATATTGACGTAGCTATTATGTTGCAGATGGAGAATTACCTGTTCCGTTAACAGTTAAGTAGAAGACGCTTCAACAAGCATTTATATGCTTAAAGAGGCTCTAAAACTGATAGAAAATATCTTTACAAAGGAAAATAGCAATAAAAAATAAATTATAACAGTTTAATGTTGTTTTCTCTGAATTTATCGTGGTATAAACTGTCAGTTGTCGACTCACACAACCTACATAATGCCCTTCGGGCGTTATTTGCTGTGTGATTCGGCATTTGACAGTTTATACCATGATAAACTCAGGAAAAACAACATTACACTCTTAAATGAATGGTAAATCATAGACGTCTCTGCTATCTTGAGTCCAGCAACTTTATATCAGACCTTCAGTGTGGCTTAGCGTGCCAGAAAAACACAAATGATCATCCAGTAAGAGTTAAAGCATTAATCATAGAAGTTTTCACAAGGAAACAACATAGTAGTAGCCGTCTTTCATGGGTTGGATGAAGATTGTGCTAAGGCGAGGAACTAATATGCTTAAAACGAATTCAAAAATGGCAGAAGCAAATATGTCAAAATTGTCAAAATGCAAAGCTGGTGACACTTCTGCAGGTTACAAATAATTCATGATTACCCTAAATTCTCTCCTGACGGTTTTCATATCACTGTTGAGGACGACATGAAATTTTAGATCTTATTTTTGAGCGTAAAGCAACTATTCTTCAATTAATTAAAAGCCTTTGAGATAAATGTCTAAACGTACTGGATTTAGTACGATTCGTACCGAATGAATTGTAGAACAGACTGAAGGTCTTTCACCTATTATTCGGGATTTTTTTTTATTAAGACATTAGTTGAATATATCTCGTTTGCGTAAGGACAAAATATCACCTGCAAATGACGGATCCGATGCACGATCAAACAGACATAGTTTGCTTGGAAGCATGTAGAATCTCCCCTTCGTGTATGTCGAGGTAAATGAACGATCCCTCTATCACCTTTATCTTCAACGAACCAATTGGCCTTCAATATGATAAAATGAATATTCTAATCCATCTAATTATGCATATGATAACGTCTTTGGGCATTAAAAGCAAACCCTGTACACTCCGAAAACAAACTGCACATTCCACAATTTGCCATTTGAAGTCGTCCTCTCCAAGAAACAACATAAATTAATGTTGCAAACATTGATTGTAAAATATGTACGTCAAAATCATCTATATGGTTAAACATACCAAAATAATAATTTTAGTTTTGCAAGTTAAAATTGTCTCAACAAATTGTTCCATTTTCAGAGTAAATTGAATAAAATCAGAGCCTCCTTTCGTGGTCATATGTCCCCATATACAGACGGTTTAAACGACGGAGACAAGGTAGGAACTGGCTTTGCAATACCCAAATGGCAACATCTCTAGCCGGAAGCTTTCACTTGATAGTTTTGATTACATTGGAAACTGCCAAAAATGAAATCTTTTCTTCTGTTTGGATTCTACTTCCAAACTGAAAGCCTTGTATAACTTCAAAATTGACAATCCACCAAGATCGTAAAGAAACATGATTTGCTCATACAATCGGGTAAACGTATTCAGGACTGTTGGTTGCCTAGTCACATATGTGTTAACGGTAGGGAAAAGCAAGCAAAACTTCCATTGAGTAAGTCTTTTCCGAAAGGACAATTCCATAGAACAAAATCAGCATGTTCTTTATACAGGGCATGCGGAATGAAACATTGAGAAACAAGCTTCAGAACACCCAATCCTCTAATGGAGAGTGGTATCCCTCATGCAGAATATATAGCAGAGATTAAATTATATTGTGCCGATCACGTATCGGATTTGTAAACAAGACGCAAGCATACCTCCTGAACAATGAAACTTGACCAAAGCACATACCCTCCTAGAGACCTCCGACAGCAGAACACATTCGTGTCTATTCCACAGGAGCATTTTGTTGTGAACTCAATGAAGAAATGTCATGATCATATACCACCAGGGAAAGTGTTGAGAGAATGAGGTAGATATACTACATTTTGACCAGACTTTTGGGGGATTTTAAACTGTTATCTATTTTAGATACCTTTCCAAACAATTTTAACTTTTTCCTTTCAACTGTTATCGTTTAGTACTTAAAGTGGGTGGGCATTTTATGAGGTAGATTTTATCTTTCAAGGATTTGTTTTGGCAAAGCTTTATATCTAGAGTTTTAGAACTTTAACTGGATGTGCGGGATATAACCAGTATTGTACCGAGGTGCCGTATGACCGTACAACTACTACCAGTAGCAATCATGGATGGTCTCAATCAAAACAAAAATTACACAAGCTTGCCGGCAATCTCGGCAGAATATCTTGCCCAATAGAGACATTGTTTCATGGCGAAAACAAGCAGCACAAACTCTTATCCTGATCCTCTGTGATTAATGACTATGTAAAACAACAGAAGTACAGTTACATGTGCACATGCTTCCTGTTATCGTTGATGGTTATTTTTGTGCTTGTTTTAGCTCCGCCAATTTTCATTACGTCAAAGGGAGTAAAATTGTTTTGCAATGATACTGAGTGTCTAAAATCTGAGATTGTTTCTGCAGTAGTATCTTTATTTGCTAACATCTTCTTGTGTATAATACCATACCTGTAGATGGGAATCGCAATTGCTGTTAAAGCAATTTCAAATATATTTTGGAAAATAATATCTCATTGATATTACAATGTCTTATCCACCTCCCAAAACATTATTCAGTCTTTAGTTGTCCCGGTATTATTTGTATGTCTAACTTTCTAAATGTAGAAGCAAATTTGAAATTATATAAGATCTCAAGAATTATTCACATTTCTTTTATTAAATTATTTGTTTAAATAACAACATATTTAGCCATAGTTTTCGTATGAAATACCATGCTAAATGAAGAGGAATAAATGAAAATGACAAGAGAACTGCTCCATACGGAGGTTAAATTTTTGCATTATTCAATGCAGTTTTGTGTGATTAATTTTGATTTGCCAAAGAAAAATGCCTTACAACTCATGAAACTTTTTTCATGAACCGTTAAGTTTAGGTGCACGAAATCAGCTACCTTGGTGAGATGACTGAGCACAATAATTGAATACAAGCGGCTAATACTCCATATGTAAGAAATGTCGAAAAGGAAAATGCATATCTTTAAAAGCATATATCTAAGCCAGACACAAAAATAGTTCGTTTAAAGGATGGTCGATGCAGCATTTGAATACTTCAAGATAGTGTGCAGCAACATATTTCTTATCTCATCTTCTCCTGAATTCCACTATCTCAGACCTTGAGTCTATGCACGTTTAATTTACCCAGTCAGCAATATTGTATTTGGCTTATGTTTTTAATTATGAATCCATAGAATAACACTTTTGGTGTCCTCTGATAAATGAATGAAACTTATCCTAGTTATCAATCAATATGATACAGTATTTATGGGGAACGGATATTGATTCTTGGATTATTTTTCAATAGACGAAATCATATTGAAATTACTGACAAATATCCATAACATCATTGCGTAATTAAATTAAACAGATGATATCGTTAAGGCAGTCTTCACAAATCATGCATTTTAATAGGCTGATTAGTCCTTATTGATAAAATTCCTCTCTCGGGGATTTGTGAAGACATGATTCCTGGAATCGCATGTTCTTCAGTTACAGGGATAACCTTCGAGTCAATTTGTTTCCTAGCAAACTGTCCTTCAGTTTTCGTTTAAATCAACTCGATAATATCCCATTCCTGATTTTTTTAAAGCTTATCCAGACTCTAGGAAATAAATAGGGTGTACAGAGTGCTTGCCTAGCCAGTGTCCAGAGAAAATGGAGCACATTACATTGAATTCCACCGTGTTAAACAGAAGTTACAATTTTTGTGTATGTTATGTCTGTTAAGAGACTTTATGAATAAATCTTGGATCAATGCAGGGAACTCTGTTTATATAAATGGTATTGACAGTATATGTTAAGGATTATATGTGTCTGTTTTATCTTTTTCTTTCACAGTAGTTTAAAATAATTACCGTTTATCTAAACGCACTAAATGTATACATTTATGAGGAAGGCTATATGTGTTGTTTTTAAGTGTGGCAATGAAATGTCTTTACATTGTTCGAATTTACCTTTCAGTCATATTGTTCTGACACGGCGTGAAACCAAAGCATAAATATTCAGCTTTCCTTGGGTGGGCTTGGGTCAGGTTTGACCTATAATTGATCGACTCCGTATCTCTGTGATCTGTATTATACGAATGATACCACTCTCTAGTGGTGGGTTGGATGATTCAGATCTTGTCGGGACAGAGATTTTACAACTGGGACTAAGTGAGCCATATACAAAAGAGATGCATCTTAATACAGAGTACACATATTATTAGGACAAACTATGTCATTAAACCTGTTGGAATCTCTATCATTTAGGATTTGGAAACTTACTGATCGGTTGACACCAGGGTTGGGTGTATATTCAGTCAAGTATTCTCATAATTTTATCATATTCTGTTGCCAATTGCTGGTTATAAACCTCGTCTAAGAGGCTGTAGAATTTCACTTTTGATGGAAAATTGGATGGCTCCATTAGAAATGTTGTACATTTTAATAAAATGTAGATGAATTGTGAAATCATCCAAACAAGATATGTTCAATCGGGTTTGTAAAGTAACACAGTCTTCTGTCTTGCGTTTAGTGCATCGTAGTTATTCAGATCACCTTACTTATAAATCATACAGTGTTAATAATCATCCCTTATAATAAGGTGATCTTTTTAAAATGGAACATTAGATCTAAATGACACAAAGGTTAGCATTAATTGGAATGTGCTCTATTTACACGTCGAAGTGGCGCGTATAAGTGCCTGTACGGTTGCTCATTGCTGTGCTACAAGTATATCATGGTATCTCTTCTGAAACTATTTTATCATGTCAAGATAAATTTATCAAATTAGATATGTTATGGACCAAGAGCAAGGGACGCTGCTTCATGGTCAGGTAACATCCCTACTACGTAATAGATCTGTGACTTATTTCAGATTTTTTAGTTGCCACAAGCGCTTTTCGGAGTAATATAAGAAAAATGTGTAGTTCATAACGCACGTATTTTCAACACCATAATAATAATAAGTTTACATCTCCTAGGCGTTTGTTTGCTGAACTCGAGATACTAAGTGTAGGCTGTTTTTGTTAAGAGAGGCGCAAATCAATCAAAGTTAAAATGGCGACGATTATATTAGATTTGCACGAAACAGTTTTTAACAATACACCATGAAACGATATTTGCTCGTGATAAAGTCATGGAAATGTTTGGTTTTAACATTGTGGACAAATTAAGATGCAGTCGAAATGAAAAATCGAATCGCACGTTTAACATCTGTGACATTTATCGGGTCATTCATTAGCTGTGAAAAGCGAGCCATGCTTGGGCAACATTGTTCTGTGTATGCATAACACACACAAATGTTGTAGACAGACTTCTGTCATCGACTCCTCGACGCCTTCGGTTATCCCCAACAGTCTTTTCGAGTTGTGACCTCTGTAAAAAAAAACATACTTAGAAATACAAACTAGAAAGAAACCCCAAAAATTGAAATAAGTAAATACATGTTGGCGAAACGGCACAATCAACTTTCGCCATCAGTGATATATTTGGTACGAATGACTTTAGACACTAAAAGAAACGTTTGCCTAACTGAGCCGATTATGTGTAGTACGGACAACTTGGCACTCTTTATAAACCAACAGGAAACAACCACTGGTTGTTCTCAAGCATTTTATAATTTGTATAGAGTCTCAAATTTAAAATCCTTAAGATATATGTCGTCAGAAATGTTCAGTTTGCGACAACTCTAACAAGGTGAAATTTAAATACAACTGAATTAGCGTATGCATGCCAATTACAGACGGGTCTCATGTGCATTAATCGTCTCTTGACATGAAAGCAACAACAAAAGAAAATGAGAACATTTCATAACTTATGGAGCAAACGTTGTATCGAGGAACATATATAAAGATTTGCTTTGATTATTTAGTGACCTTAATAAGACAGAGGGTTAAGATATGTATTGAAGTACTTATAGCTCTAGATATGCAAACTAGTTATTCCTTCTTGTATTTTACTTACTCGTGTATCACGAGGGAGTAAAATACATTTTGCCTTGCCTCCACAACCTACTGCTTTGCTTTCCTTTTTTCTGCTTTCAAAGACTTTATAGAAGATGGTGGCTTAACGGGCCGATCTTGCGTAATCTTTGCCTACTGTGTATACCGCCTGTGAATCCTTGATACTTAATGTTTTTCTCCTTTTTGGGTGGGTGAGCACGAGTGCTGAATAAACAACACAACAAAATGGATAATAGAAACTAAATTCAGGAGTACCAATACCTCATCGGACTCTGAGAATGATCAACGTAGCGTATGCTTGCCGCACTATCACCACTTATAATCGAAAAGACAATACTTGCTCTAATCGGAATACCAAAGAGTGTGAAAAAACTAAACTTGCGTGGCATGCTTGCGGAATCTGAGCGAAGAGGAGAGAATGAGAACATTATAAAGAAACTCTCACTACTTTCTATGATATTCCAATAACCTCGTTCGCTCACACATAACTAAATTCGTCAAAGGACGTTATTCGTTGTCGTGACTTGGATAGACAAAAGTCATCTACACAGAGGTCGTCGAAGAGACAAAAAATCAAGGTGTCACTGCCATCGGTAGAATTTGCATAACGTAACGGCAGTTTACAGTATACCAATACTATTATATTCACCTTCAACCAACAGTACCGAAAGTCAGATCTTTACACGTTAAGGTTGACATATACATTCCAAACCCTCCTCGAAGTTTCAAGTGTCAAAAGTACGGATATCATGAAGACAGATGCTCCAAAGCCCAGTATGTGACGATGCCGGGACCCTTCTCGTCAGGAACTCGAGAGCAAACCCACTCCACATTGCTTCATCTGCGGAAGGAGCGCCAGGACAATTGCAAGGACAATGAACCTGGAAACATGAAAAGGAAATGCAAAGGGTAAAATACTTATCCAATATCTGCTTTCCAGAGGCCAGAAAGATTGTTCGTGCTAGAACTTCCCTACCTCAACCAACCTTCTGTATTTTAGTGAAGACCGGTCCAAAGACAACTAGGGATGCACAGATACAAACAAACCCACCCAGATTTTGCAACAAGCTCTGAAACTAAAACGCCACACTTTAAGCCACACAGACAACTTTCAGTAATCCCCCAACCCAAAATAACCAAACAAAAAGAAACAGAACTCTAGCAGGCAGCACAATTGATATGATGAACCTATTAAGCTGCATAATAGGTTTATCGACTTGAACCCTTTACTTCCTCTTGATAAAAAAGAACATATAGATTCCCCAGCGAAAGTTGTAACCTAATTACTACACCATCACTGCTTATAATTCATCATGAAGAACACTGTCATACAATGGACCTGTCGAAGACTTAAATCTAACTACAATGAACATGATCCTTCTGTGCTATGTCTGCATGAAACCGTTTTAAAATATACGGATAACTCACACTTAAAAATTACTCATTTCTTAACACCTACTATAACATTGTTGAAAAGGCCTCAGGAGGCACCTCATAATGTGATTCCTTTGAACACAAATTAACATGCTATTGCTGTAAACGTCACCCTACATTGAGCGATTACTTTTTGCACCATTTATATCACCAAACACTAATTTCCAACCCAATGAATTAGACAACCTCGCTCAACAGCTGCAAGCTCCGTTTGTTCTACTCGGGGATTTCAATGCCCATATCATTTTATGGGGATCAAATTACATAAGTGGCAAAGGTACAAATCTAAACGATTGCATATCTAGACACGATTTGTGTCTATATATTACTAAAACACCGTCATATTTACATCCTGGAACGGGTATATAAGCGTGCATTGATCTGACAATTTATTCTCCTTCGCTGCATTTGGATTATAATTGGAAGGTCGCTGATAACCTTCACAGAAGCGACCATTTCTCAGTATCTCTGAAGAACATTAACACTATCATCGATTAGCCAATCCCACACCGGAATTTAAAGAAGGCCGACTGGGTCAAGCTTGATACACACTGTAAAGCCAGACCTAAAAGAGATACCTTTTCTGGAACATGAATAATATATCACCAATTACTGACAACGCCATTTTCTTGAACATATTCTCGATCTTCTACTTGCCAACAATGGTCACAAGAGTTTAGATTATTATTTTCGGCTTTAGCGTCTTGCCGCCACGCAATATTCCCTTAGTTCTCCTAATAAATTGATTATATTCGTAGAAGACGTTTGTTCTCTTTAGCTTTCTACTGAGCCTACTCATACAAATAGTTTAAAGAGAAAGGTTTCTTATATTAGATGCATGTGAACTTGCGCAAGATTTCTGTAGTTGTTACAGGGTCTATAGCATAGCGATAAAATGGAATAATTGATATCTTTTAAGGCTGACATAAAATAAATTAAGATGATGTTATTTTTCTGACCTTCAAGGCTACCAGTTATTTACAACTGGAAAAGTAATGATCATCTTTAAAAACTGCTATGTCAGGATCCTATTGTATAAATTATTAAGGTGAAGTTAAATACTTAAACGCCAGAGTCCTATGGTCGATAACTGCATCTGATTACGATGGTTGATAGAAAAGTGGTAAATATACCCCGAGGAATTCGGTATAGGCTGCAAGTCCATGGATAGTGGTAATGATGGCATAGAGTGTTTTCTGTGATAGCTGCTTCCTCTCGTGTTGTTTGTACGTATTGAACATTGAAACAGTTGGACTTGAGTGATTCTCTAGATGACAATACAAGAGACTCGTCGGAATATGTAAAACGATTGCAGATTCTCTGAGACATTATAAATAAAGTCGATTACCTGGTCATCATGTGCAATTTTTTATAAAGGTTTTCTGTTTCGGTACATTGGTCCACGATATATGTACCCTTTCCATTTTCGCCTTCTCCCATGTCATATCACACATGGAAATATTTGAGTTTATATCAGTGAAAGAATGATCAAGCTGTCCAAGGACGCCTATAAATTAAATTCTTATTGGCATCTCAAAGCAACCAACAATGGCTAAGATAGAGCTTGATCCCAAATTAAACACACACACACACATACATACATACATACATACATACATACATACATACATACATGTACTTTTTTTTAAAGAATATGGTTATGCTTTATATGAGTTGTAACCATGTTGTCCTGAAAATAATATTTTTCATTTTACAGAAACGTGTACTTGGATATTACCTCGAATGCATTCTTTTGTTAATAATAGCTGTCTTGCAGAACAAAGTAACGCTGTTCTAATATACAACAATACATGCACCTTATATATTTATGTTTGTAAGCAGATGCCACAACTACAAATGTGGGCTCCCCAAAACCTGTGTGTAGTTTGATGTACTTCTGTCAGGATAGATCAAGTAGATGTGAATCCGTTTTTATTATCTCCAACCATGCTTTGCTACAGCTATAACTTTTCTAATTATCATCGCTAGTTTCTGCATCTGGACTTAAAATCAAATTTGTATACTGACATGACTAATTCTGGTGCAGTCGTGTATAATAAACGCTCGTAAGAAGTCTTACAACTATAATTTGAAATCTACAACAGTAGAATCGTCCAAACGTGCATGTCACACTGTGCTTTGTATCTTTTCGTAGAGTAATTACTGCAAGCGTTCTAGTGAAGTTATTAAATACGTCTTATATGCAAAAAATGAATTTCGTAATTGTAAATATATATCTCGTTAACTGGAATTGATATATTAACTCGGCTAATATGAGTTTTCCATTGTATTGTATGAAATACTATGAATAAAATTTGGGATACTGACAACATTCCGCAGTCCAAGCAGAAAACAACGGTAACATCAATACATAGAAAAGGATAGGGTCATACCTACACTTTCAGTTATCGCCATGTATCATTAACAAGCTATATCTGTAAAGCTATGGAACGAATGATAAATGATAGACATCACGAATCCATCAATCTGGTATCACAAGAAATCCTGAATAAAAGTGTTTGCCCTTACCCACATTAATGAATTTATTTATTCATTGTCCATACTCTACCGTTTCAACCATGTTTGTTATATGGTTGATGCTGCTTAAACGAATGTTATTATTATTGGATGCTATCCTTTCTCAAGCATTAGATGATATAATTTTTTATCTCGAAATCAACACATCAACATTTCATTATCTCGTAACTCAAGTAAGATTAGCCACACTGTTATCCCATCCCAGTTTATAACAAATACACATTATAACTAGATAATGACATTGTTGCGTTCATGTCACTGCCAATTGCTATGTAATCGCCTCTCTAAAAACTATGTAACATTGTGCCATTATCTATTGCAATTCAAATTAGCGTTCTCTAATTGTTCTCATAGTTTGATTTGTCTACTAATTATTCATTTTTATTTCTAGGTGAGAATCAAAACTATGAATGGTCTAGTGATTTTTAAGCTTGATTTTAATGCTGTTGTAGTTACATATTTGATTTTAGAGGGAAATTACGACTGGTGTAGCTACGGCATGTACGTCAATGATTACTTAAATACATTGATAAAAATACTTAATAGCAGACCACTACATGTTGGCCCCCCTCCCTCATGAACATAATTTTGCGGTCGCCATTGTCTACAGTGCAACTTGAAGATATATCAAAGATGAAAAAGTTCATCTACACTGAATCGAAAAAGAATCGAACCAGAATTTATAGAAAAGGTTTGATTTAAAATTTCATATGTTCTCTCATTACATGAAGTATGTGTTTTAGATACAACAATAGGAGATGGAAAATGGATCTTAAACCATGATACAACATTGCATATAGCTGAAAATAAAAGAAACTACTTTCGTCATTCATCTTGATGAGTTGTTAACAGCATTGAGTTTTACCCAGCATATAGTTTCACTGGATGTTTTTAGTTAATTTAAAATGACTGGCAGTCCTGACAATCCATTTGCTTGCACATATATCAATCGTGTGAACAAGAAAACCGTATAAAAAGAAAGTAAAATACATTTAAGTGTCACAGTCTACCAATAAAATACATTTAAGTGTCACAGTCTACCAATGTATTACGCAAGCAAGCGAGATAAAAAAAAGATACAATACAGAATACAAACGAATTAATGGAAGTTACGTGAGTAACCTATGGCAGTTAGACAGTTAAAATAGGAGCTCATGAAAAAGTCAGAAAATTGATACAAATCATATTTGATAGAGACTTATATCGTCTTTAAATAGAAATCCATTTTAAAAGTGATAATAAAAAGGAAAATGACAGGCACGATGTGTTTAAAGAAAGCCCGAAAATATACAGTTTAATTATCGAAAAGTGTTTCACAACAAATAAGTTAGGGATTTTATAGAAACGTGGGAAATTGAATGTCTGACTTATTCAAACAGAAAAAAACATTTCCAGTGGAGAGAATTGAAAAGGACTCTGAAAACTAGAATGCTGGGTGTATTTCATTCAAATCAAACCATCAAATACCTGAAGTTTTATTAAATTTAATTGATTGTTAAAATATCAATCATTAATTGTTAGAGATGACGGTTTATGTAACGGTTGACGCATGCAAAAAATATAACGGATGAAAAGTATGGCTGAGCCTATTTATTTAAAGGACCTTGGATACATTCCGTACGTTTAAATTTAAAATTTGTGAAGCGGTCAGAATTTCGAAATTCTAAACGATTTTGGAAAAGAATAACCGATATTGCTTTTGTTGATGAAATGTTGAAACATTTTAAACATTCATTTCATCAACAGATTGAATCTTATTTAGTATAATGTTCTTTTTTTTTAATCAATTATCTGACTACTAAACATGACATTGGTGAGAGTTATAGGAATTCACTCGATTACAAGAAAGTATATAATGTAATTTCCTATGAAGCGAAAAATGTACCGGACCAGCAGAAATTGGCACAATTACGTGATTTCTACGATGCTTTACTATCTTATTTCCGCTTAAACGACTCACGTTTGCAAACAGATACTATGTTGAGCAAATTATCATTTCGAATGACTTTTGCCATAAAACTTTCCACAGTTTGCCCTATGATGGACCATGATTTCTCAATAGCGATACTTAAATCCGTCACGCGTAAACATTTAGATAAATCACTTTCTTCTAAATGTTAATTGCTTTGCATGACTTCTATTGCAATTGTGTGGCACATATTCTTTTGCTAAACTTGAGAATCATCTTTACGAATTCTTCAGAATAAGATTCTGGAAAAATCTTCAATTAGCCTGCCAATGTTGCCACCATTGATGAATGTCCTGTAAACATTTTGTATAATGTAAACAATGTATGGTTGCTCGCCAATTATTATAAACAATATGGATATCACCAAGAATAGTTTCTTTTAAAAGGTTCTATACAAGTAGGTAGTGTAGTGGGTATTATACTAGAACTCATCGGTAATGTCTTTTTTTACTGATGGCTGCATAGACAAAATAGCATAACTGATAATGAAAGCGTACGTAAAGCAGCCAAAGCTGCTCTGCAGTCATCCTTGTCCGAACGGAGGGCTCCAAACGCTAACTTCAAATATTGTCTAACTCTGTGTGTTCTTCATACTTGGGAAAATATGTCGACCGAAGCCTCCACAAATAGTTTGAAGAACATCCAACCCACTACTGAATAATTTCAGCCCTCGTTTAGGACAAATTGAAGAGATTGTTTGGTATTGTACCGATTGCATATCGGATACACATAACTGACTCATACATGCCTCCTGAAACTTGAACGTCGACCTGAGTGTGTACCACTGAGGGTGGAACACAGTCTTGTGGAGTGTGTCGATTTTCACTCTATGAAACAGAAGTATTTTGACGTGAACTGTTTGAAAAATCTGTGTGAGGACGTATTATCCGAGAAAATCTTGAAGGGAATGCATCTTTGTACAACCTATTTTAATCATATTTTAACGATTTGGGTCATGTTACCTTTATCTTTAATTTTATAACATTTTACAGAGTTTTTAACGTTTAATACTTTTTGTCTTGTTGTACGTCACGTTTACATTTAATTAGAAGGGTTTATGGGGATTCTGTGCAATTCATGTTTTGAGAAGTTACCTTTAGTTGTAACCATATAGCCATTATTGTGCTAACGTGCCGTAAAGAGCTACTACAGCAAAGAAATCTTTCACATCTCCTCAACTAAAAGCAAAAAAGGGACCGTAATTCCCTGATTGTTAAATTTAAGTCCTCATTTGTTTCCTTGTGTAAATACTACATACTTCCCATATGTTTATAATTCTCGATGAAATGTGTAAGAACGAGCTGTTTGTAGGACTTTCTATGTAGTATATTGAGCAGGAAGCAACGAGCCTTGTGCTTCCGGCGTTGAGCTTTATAGCAACAACTGCTTGGTTCCCTGGTAACGACTCCTCTGAATGTTCTTTGAATGCGTTACTAAAATGGAAAGCTACATATACTGTGTAGAAGGAATATATACTGCACGAGTTTCAGAAATAAAACCAGGTGTTTGAATGTAAGATAACGTTTAATTTTAAGTTCTTTTCAAGAGCAGAAGAGACATATAGATCTAGTGATATCAGAAAAAACTCATTTATCATGGGTTTATCTGTGCTTTGACAAGGCACTGAAATTCACTAGCACCCGTGATGAACCAATAATACTAATGGTGCTTTATATGATTTTTCTGGAATACAATTTACTCTTGTTGTCGAATCTAACTTTTGTGAGCTGTTCAAACAAGAACATATAGTTGGAGAAAGTATTCATTGTTAGAACTTCAAAGCTCATCATGATGTACCATTTAGCAGAAAGAAAGTGGTCGTTTATGAATTTCTGTGCAGACAGATTAATTTATCCATTTCCCATAGGCGTCACACAAACACAACAAATGAAATAGTTATTGATGTTACAAGTCTAAAGTATATTAATATATCTGAACTCAGGAAAATGAATATATCATTTTAGGAGTGAAGTCCTTTCACATAATGGTACTATCTAACTATTTCTATGCATATATAATTTGTATTGTTGGTTGGCTTTTCTTAATGATTATATGTTCTGTATATCTGTATTTTGTACTTGACCTTCGTGCAGAATCAATTTAATGGTGTGACCGACCAGTGACATTTATTTTGTAAACAACATAATACATAGCTAAAGATTTCTGTATGATTCTGGATGAAATAATCAGATCATTATTAATGGAAATCGTGTTTACTTGGATTTGATTTAAAGGCACATTTTTGATTCTGACCTTAGAAACTTTCATAATAGACATTCCCCGTTATGATGACGGTATTTTCAGAAAGTGGTAATTGAAACCTTGGTCAAGAAGATGGGTATATAATCTTGTTTACCTAAGAATTATTCATTCTTGCTTTAACATCAGAAGCAGAATCAGTCTTAATGTTGTGTTCAGATTTTAATTTGGGTGTATTTATTCATTCAAAATATTATTCACTGGAATTACAAAATTCTCCATACAATATTCTTGGACTAAGGCATTAATTTGGAATTATAGTGAATTCATAAAAGTGCGTTTTAGATTATATTATTGTGATAAATCAAAATGCTTTTAAAAGATTGCCACATTCCAGGCCATTGGCACATTAGCAAGTTCGAAACTACAGGCACATCAATACATTCAATATTGGAATTTATTTGGAATACCGCTAGAATTCAAATGGAACTTCATACATTTGTACTTGTAATAGAACTTTTATGACTATCTGGGGATTTAATTAACAATACTGTAAGTTGTTTATACATTTTCACTTTGTATTCTAGGGAAATAACATATTTGTTGCATTTTACAAAACATTTTGTTTTTCGCTCTTTTCTGTTACTTAGTTTGACACCATAGAGTCGTAACACTATCTACACATACGTCATACAAAATCCTGCGGCGTATCATTTTATGTTCTTATGCAAATGCTTGATCACCAAACGTTAACGATACCAAATTTATAAAACAAAAACCACCGTAATTGACCAGTCTGACTCGCTGGATTTCCTCCTGCTCTTGTCTATAGCAAACAACTGTCTATACCGAACAGAGGAAAAACTGTTAGGCTCATCAGTAATCTTGTCTTAAAAAGAAAGGACACATATCTTTAATTGATTTTGTTGTCAAACAATTATCTGGAAAGCAGCTGAAATATTTGCATGTCGCATTCTTTTCGAATATCTTTCTAAAGGTTAGCGGGGCATCACATATCCATCACTATGTATAGTTCATATGCAACCGAATAGGAAGACATAACGTAACCAATCAATTCTATTGATCAATTGATGCAGTATGAACTTACACGGAGATAGGATTCCCGAATTTTCATTCAGCAGTAATATGTTGCTGATACTGGAAAATAGCTATAAAGTTATTGAGTCATGAAATTAAACAGATGAAATTGCCAGGAATCCTGTCCGAAGTATGCATTTTGATAGCCTGATTAGTCATAAAGATAATAGAAATTCCCAAGGGATGGTTTGGAATAGGATAAGGAATTCCGTATGCTCTTACTTTAATGGAAACGCTATTAAGACAGAGTGTCTCTCAGTCCAATATACTGAATGCTGTTTGGTATCTCTAACATTGCAATGTTTATTTCCTTAATAAATTCTACTTGACTTAAAATAGGCCCAATTGCAATTTTTCTAAGTGTACGTTTAATTATTCAAGGTTACAAAATAAAAGGATTCAAATGTGGCTATCAACTTTGCCTATTTAGGAGATTTGATTGTCAAATGAAAGTTAAAATCATCTGTATAATTTATTCATTCTATGTTTCTAACAAAATATTGGTTTCACATAGCGAATAAACGTTCATTAAACCCTTAAGAGCCGTGTTGCAGTAAAGCAGAGTTCAGAAGTAATGTTTCAAAACCAATTCATCATATCATTATTATCTTTATCACGCATCACGGGTTTCAAAGTAATTTACACTGTCCTCTTTTTCATATACGCGTTTACAGATATGAAAGGTTACATGATATGACCTCGATTGTGATTTGTTCAGATGCGCAAGGCGTTAATCGCCATTGAATTAGGATCTAACATAAATCGACTTATTTTATATTCACTCTTCGTCGTCCTGTATCCATATTTATTTGTGTATATAATCTTGTTTACCTAAGAATGATTCATTCTTGCTTTAACATCAGAAGCAGAATCAGTCTTAATGTTGTGTTCAGATTTTAATTATATATAATACAAATCATTTGGAGAATCTCAGACCTTTCGAGTGCACTGGATCCAGCAAGGGATCACATGTGTTCCGAAACCAGGAAAGAAAAAGAATCTTACTGGGTACACCGCCTTAGAACATTAAAACCAAGCGGTCTAAATCAAGAAGACTAGAAATAGACAACCACGCACAAATAAAATCACCATCGTTTTATAGCTAGTACATTTGCATTTTTTGTCTTCAGTTTGCTCATTATTTTCTCACGCGCCTATAATTACTGTCAGAACAATGTAATATCCCGGATATAATTTACGGTTACACCAGTTTACATAAAAATACAGATGCTGATATGGCTCATCCATTTGTAGTTCGATATAAATAGTAGTGCATGATCATCAGTCAAGCTGAAACCAACTATTCGAAACGAAAACATTTCCAAACTTTGATTCCAGTAGGAATATATATGTAAACGTTTATAATTTCTACGCTATTTGCGTTTATTGTTTGTCTTGTCTCTGTTTGGTGATTGCATTTGACAATGACTCAGTTAGAGTCGAAATTGCTCGGGCTAGTGAGTAACTAGGTTTGCACTATTCGTTGTCAGTTTATTACACACACACACACACACACACACACACACACACACACACACACACACTGCATAGCTGCCAACTGTCCCGTTTTTTCCGTATTTGTTCCGTATTTTGGACTTGAATACGGGTGTACGTTTTTTTGCAAAAAATACGTTTTTTAATTTAAAAAAAATAAAAAAAATTTCCTTGCAATTTTCAGTTTAGAATGGGCACTCTGTTCCATTCTGATATAAATGTATCGCATGTATATAGGAATACAGTTCTACAATATGATTGGTTCATTCGAAATTGAGGCTATCATGCCTGTCTTTATCCGCCATATTGAATTTCACAAACAGTTACCGCTACCACTGTGTCTCATCTTCATAATATTCAACTTCTAATCATGTTGAATAGGAAAGCAGAATATTCAAAATTTTCACCAGAACTGAAAGGACAATTGTGCCGTCTTGTTTAGATTTGTGAAATCATCTAGTAAAGGAGAAGACTTTACGTTTTGGAAATTGTGTAATGTAATTTCGCTATTGGGCACACATGAAATACAAGAGCACGAAAAAGCTAATAAACATTAGCTTGCTGCTTCATCATAGACAACTTAGGCTGAACTTGGATGTATATAAATACCAGAGAGAACCTTGACGTAATTCGATCGAAATTCGGTTTATTAAATTTCTTTTAGAAATGAACCTTCCTCTTTCAGTTACTAGTGTTGCTGGCGATTTATTTTGCACACGTTTTCCAGACAGTTAAATCGCAAAGGATTACTCGTATGCTAGAATGAAAACAGTTCAGTAAGAAAATCACACAGAATTGAGATTATCAATGAAAGTTGGTACATTGGAATCGATAATAATTGAAAAAATAAACAAGGTGTGGAAAAGGCTCCTATAAACAGCCTGTGTCTGAGTGTGTTGCACTCTTGCACCTTCTGAATGGGCACCCGAATGGAACAAGGTGCCCGCCCAGAAGGTGCAAGTGTGCAACACATGCATCTTTGACATTAAATAATTATGTAAGGCACAGTCCTACCTTACTGATGGTTGTATATGTTGCAAGTAGTTACATATGCATTAAAATGTTTAAAAATCAGTATTTGGTCCTGCAAATCAGTATTTTTGTCATAAGCAATCAGTATTTTTGTACTTGGGGGTTGGCAGCTATGACACTGGCGATATTCAGATGGCTCGAGTAACTCAATCAGGTTAGAAGGTTCTAAGGTCCAATTTGTAAGTAACATTGCCCATTAAATGTTCAAAACACTGACACGTATGATATCTTTTCTAATCTTCATGGCTCTATCTACAGATAAACCAGACGTTAATTTATTCTCCAACTCAACATGGATATGAGGTACAAAAAACAATTTTCAAGGCTGAGAACTAGGATAAATATTACATCAAAATAATGAACAGTTATATCCCAACATAATCAATACCCTGAAGCCATCTTATCTGTGAAGTAAAATAGTGATATAATTTTTATTTAATTCATTAGTTCATCATCACTTCCTTAATTAGCCTTCTCTACGATCCAAAAAGGAGGGATTTACAATGTGATGTATCTAATCAGTTAATTGTTTCTTTTCTTTTATAATAAGAATTTAGACATAAAAACAAACGGCGGATAATTGGCATGGACGCAGCCGGAAAATAGTAATATAACTTCACAAGTCTAGCTTGTATTTAAAACGCCATCGGCAAATTATGTTATAAAATCAAATCGTTGCTTTAACGCAAGTTTTAGTTTCTTTCATATCAGAGTCACATGATGCACAGCAACGACCAATGATATTGGCAAATCATGTCATCGAATGCAGGCCAGTTCGATAAACGTATCTCACATGGCTTTCTCATGTCGATGAACGTATCTCAGATAGCGTTCACACATCGATAAACCTGTCTAAGCTTCATGACATCGATGAAAGATTTGCATAATATGATATTGATAGAAATAAGAAATGTGTTTAGCCATCACAGATTATCCCGTCATCCAACTTGCCTAAGGCTTTCTTAATATAAGGAGAACAAACAGCTTTGGTTAAAATGCATGAATGCCTTCAACACGTGTTCAGCAGAATTGTGATTTATGATTATATAGACAAGAAAATACAACAACATTATGAATTTCTCCTTTTTCGGGGCGTGGGCAACTTATATGCAATCATAACAAACACAGCTGAGATTATTCTGCAGTAGTATGTACTAGCCATTTTAATTTCAATTTCATTGCTTAACCTTCCTTCGTAAGTATCTCCTTGTTTATTTCCGTAAAGCTTTCTAAATTTGATCCTGCAATGGATATAGTATTAAAGTCTGACAATTTAATTTGATAAGAACTGAATAGCCCATTGACCTTGGAATGGCTGTCAGAATACCATTTGGTCCCGCGATGTCTCGGCGTCATTATGTGCATAAAAAACTATCCTTCTAAATATAAATATTTTAATCGATTAAAGTTTACAAAAGAGACAAGAGTTGCGAAACGATTAGGATCAGAGGCAAATCAACAACAAATCCAAGGTAACAGTTTCATATATATGGCTGACGGAGCTCTTGAAATAATTTTGCATTACTCTGAGCTCTTTTGTAATTTAGATTCATTGGCGTAAATTTGTTATTGTATGCCAAGTGCATAAATAATGTCCTTTTTCATTCTGGACAGTACCTTCATATGCACTAAGCGAGCTTTTTAGTAAGATGACTGCACACAAATATGAAATTAGAAGCAGCAAATGCCCTTAAATAAGAAATGACAGAAAGGAAAACTAACATTTAAACAGCAAATAGATAAAGCGCATGCAAATAGTTCATCTTCAAAATTATCAAGTCGGCATTTGTTGAAATGGTTTCTTCCGGTCCAGATATGTATACCTGAATCTGAAGCCATGTCCTATAAATAATACTCAGTAGGAATGGGTATTTTATACAAATTTGACATAAACAAGAATAATATTTACAGAGTGTCGTAAGATTATTTTATAGTCTATGCAGGATATCTAATTCACTTTGTGTCACTTGTTTTTAAATAGAAACCATATAGCACATAGGATTTGGAACCAAACACACTGGTTGTAGATTATTATATGTGATGGCAATAGATGGCAACAGACATTATTTTATTTTACTTCAAAGTGTCATTTTGCTAGTAAAATAACTACTTCCAAAATGCTTGATTAATTTACTGTAACAAAGTAACAGTTTATGTCACTTTTTATCATTGCAACACACGCACATACATACAAATAAATAAATAAATATATATATATATATATATATATATATATATATATATATATATATATATCTGAAATTGTACCGATCACAAAAGTGAGTTCGCAAAATCTAAAGAACGGCAACCTATGAAAAATGGAGAAAGGTAAGCTTTGCGAAGATAAACACTTCCAAACAAACGTCAATATGTAGCACTACAGAATAATAGCAAAACGTAACGATGTTAAAGAACATTCATAGGTATGAAACATACAATATAAAGGTACGAAATCTAAAATCTTTTGAATATAGCGTCAAAATGTATAGTGTAAACCATATTCGCTTAAGAAATCCATTATTTTCTCTGACGGTACAACATACAGTTTCTTGACAGAGTTCACATAACAAGTTCCATCTTTTAAGATTGAAGCCAATGTACTGAACAAGAATGTGTTCCATTGTCGGTGGACACTGCAGATTATGTGCTTTAGTCGAGGTTCAGCCTTCATGAGGTTTACACAAATCAGATAATCCTGTCTCATATACAATCCCGCCTCATCCCTGTCATATGTTTTATATGAGTGATTTGTTTTTCCGTTGATGGGCTTGATGTTTCGAAGGTTGGAGTTCTATTCCAGCTATATTGCTAAGTATGTAAACATGCCGATTTATATAATATTTTAAGTCCCTGTATGAAATTTCCATTCTATAACGGGAGTTTGCAAGGACGTTTTGGTTTCTCCTGCTTTTTCATTGTCTTGTACCATTGTGACATGATTCAAAATGCTTCAGGGTTCAAAATCTAGGTTTTATCAAGTGAAAGTTTTAAGTCTTCTCAAGCAACGGCCCTGACTGTTTATCGGATCAACGATATGCAGGTAAAGCTTCTTATCTCACCCGTACACAGCTGAGGCACAGTCAAGCTTAAATCTAACAAGAGTATTGCATAACCGGATTAAGACCTTCCGATCTGCTCCCCACTATGATTTTGCCATGAATCGTTTCAAGTCCAGGACGAATTTAGCATTTGTCTCTGAGGCATCTAATAGGCACGTGAAATTGGGAAGGAACGTTAGCTTACGGTAAAGAAGAAGCTCTGCAATGTAGTGTTCTCTGCAGCAATGATACGAGAAGCGTTAAGACAATATTTTGGATAATCAGTAGAAGAAATGCACACAAACAGTTTTATATTTAACAAATTTGCGGCTGTTTTTTCTGGCCATTTCGGACCACTATTTATGCTTCTCTGTACATAATGTTAAATATGATACATACGTAGCAGATCAAAAGTAGTCGACAGACAAACAGCAGTCTGTTCATATATTATGGCATTTCACTATGTTGTAAATTTTGATGTTGAAAAGGGTAACTGATAATTTGCTACCCTGATATACGCCCTATCAGGAAGATAGTTTCCAGGAAGGGTGGCACCTACTGAACTAAACAATTTCATTAAAATATAGATATAAAGCTGGCTGTGCGGCCCCATAGATCTAGGTCGTGTTTGGTCATTCATTACCCAGTACTTTCATGTGATTTAAAGCCTGAGTGGATGACCTTTCATGCTTCCCTAGCGCTTGAATCCACATTGAAGGTGCGATAACAGTTTGTTTAACTTGAGATACATGAAGAATCTGCCACTGATCATTCATTCCATGGTTTAAAAATAGTTTTGTTGGTGTTTTTGGGGTGGAAGGCTCGGTCTAGTTCTTTCCAGGGTTAGGCGTACATATCACTCTCGCTTCTCGCTCAGACGACGAAAAACCGCCTTTCTGTATACTGAAATCTGATTGAAAATGTTGTGTTTGTGTACTGAAAGCTGCGTTTTTCTGGCGTTGATAGTGGATACAGTCTGGCGCTGCTGAAGTGTCATTAGCTCAGTCGGGAGAGTCGTGTAGTTCTCAGAGAATGAAAGATTTATTTTGAACTTCAGTGTTGGTAGAATTGAAATTTGAAGAATCCTTTTATTTCAGGTTTTTGAAACGACTGAAATGTTCCGAATTGTCCTCTTACTATGAGATTTTCTGCAATGTTCCTGTCAATGTAATTTGTTTCCATTTCTTAGCAGCGAGCTTGTACTAATGTATCATGTTTAAATGCAAATGAGTACACGAATGCAATACAAATAAGAAGGGCAGAACTTGGAATATTCGTGACAACTGTTTTGCAGTGTTTCTAACCATTAATGATATTGAGACGCAATTCATCATCTCACAACTATATTCCTGTTTACATTAAGGTCAGCACTTGCTGAAAAATAGATTCATAACATATATTTTTGCCAAATAGCGTAGATTCAATGACCAAATATTTAAATTATGTACTACGATCACAATAATTTTCAAGTGATGACTACATTCAGTATATTTGTTTTTAATATAGAGGACGCACAAATGAATATAAAAATTATACTGGAAAGCCACAAGAACAAACTGAACTATATGAACATACATGAAGGGTGTATCGTCTTTCACTGAGGCAAAAGTTGTCTGATGTCAACTCAAAGAAGAACCCTTTTGACGATATTTCACCAGAGAAGATATTACGCTACATAAAAGCATGCGAGTTATATAAACATTTTAATCCTATATTCTATAGAGTTTGACTTTTATACCTTTGTATTTTGTTGTGACTCTAGGCCTTAAAATATGTAACAGAAAGAAGTGAAAACAGCACGTTTAGTAAAATCAACAAACAATGTATTTCTGTAAGTTACAAAGTGAAAATTTAAGAGACACATTGTGAATTATATCCCTAATAATCCCAAATGTCATATCACAAGTCCAAAAGTATAGAATGCTCTGGAATGAATGAAAGTCGTCAGTGTCCTCAAATACCACAATAATGCAGTCCAGAATGCCTTGGAAGAAGTTCTCAATAATTCCAAAATAATGTGTTAATCCAAATGTCATGGAGCACATATTACTTCGAATGTATTATTTAATGACAGATTCCTCTCGAATTATATCTGAACACAACTGTAATCTCGAGACTGATCTTTAGATAGAAATGAATTATTTGTTTACCAAGTTCACTTTATACACACATCCACACTTGACCTCAGATGCAATAGAATGTTCGGAAAAACTAATCGTTGTCATGGAAAATTCCATAGACTCGTAAATAAAGTAGGACCTTGAACTCAAATTCTAGTAAGCATCTTGTTTACCATTTACAATTATGACTTAAGTCAGGTATGCAAAAGCTCCATCCATAACCCTCTATCACAGACGAACGTCATGCCCACAATATAAATTAAATGTACATAACACAGTTATTTTATATACATTTTTAGAATTACCTCGTCACTTTTAGAACGATAGAGTGTATATGTTTGCCACCACTCGGAATGGTTCGTATGCACATATTTTAATATTGTTTTAAGCTTTACGATTTTTGCATCCTACTCTTTACTCTCTATATAGCCAAAACTGCTCAGATGTGCCGTTGAAAGCGATACACAGATGCATTCCTTTTTCTTTTAAAAAACGTGCATATTATCTTTCATTTTTTTTCCAAACAATTATACTTCAATTCTTATTACATAAAATTATATATGTGTTCTCTACCTAAGACCAGTTTTTACTTTTCCTGCATCGAGGGGAATGTATATAAATAAAAAATATTACTTAACTAAAACTATCCCATGAAAATCTAACGTCTTCTAAAACAGGTCTGCGTGCAAGCATTTATAAAGGGTATTTGGAATCTTACGGTGCGCAAGATGTGTTTTGATTGATTGCATGCTGTGTCCAAATGTTAATGACATTAAATTATCTGTACGTACACTATAGCATGACAGTAATGGATTCAATCACTTGGTAGGGTATTTATAATTCATATCGTATGTATGTTTGGGTATATTATTTGTTTTATTGTTGCTACTGCAATGCGCCATTCTCCGTATCATGTTACCAACCAGATATATGTAAAACGTGCATTTTGCACATTTACTATTGATATTACAGACGCTTAGCTTGTCAAAGTGCCGATGAGATAACACCTTATTTATCAAAGAAGAAAATGTGTGATTTTACGTGTACTTTGCATAGATACTGCACGTGAGATTAAAACTTATTTACTCTCTTCAATCAGCACCGGAGAAGGAATCAGTCAAGGCGGTTTATACAGTGCATTATGGCAACGAAAAAAGAACTCACAACAAGACGCATATGCTCTTTCGCTGATCTAGTTAGATAGTGCATTATCAGCATATCGAGATAACTTGAATTTGTCGACTTTGGTAGATATCTCTGACACTTTACTCGATCCATGATATATCATGCTTTTTTCATTTCCTTTTTCCTTTTTTCATTAGTTTTTTTTTTCTGTTTGCATTTTCGAGAAACCGTTTCCGTTTTTTCCTCACTCATCTGACAGAAATATTACAGATGTAATCCATGCCTTAGTCTTGATACCTAGAACAGGATGGAAGTGAAATCAGGTTTCAGAGAGAGAGAGAGAGAGAGAGGGGGCGAGAGAGAGAGAGAGAGAGAGAGAGAGAGAGAGAGAGAGAGAGTCACTGCGATCGTAGCTATATATTTTAAACCAGGGATCTTACTGGAAGAATATCGACCTAGGTACTACACGGCTAGAGTATGATCCTGAAAGACATACAAATAAATATATTCAACCCGCTTCAGCCTGAGACTAAATACCTACACTTTTCAAGTATAAAGTTATTCCTGAAACTTTGTAAATGAAGAAAATATTCAAGCCAATGTCCTACAAATGTTCCATATGTTGCGTTCTGTGACCATATGTTATCAAGCATTTGTGCCACAGAAATATGACCTTATACAAGTCGCATGATCGAGACATTTAATTATTGTTATCAGAGGTATGTGTTTCATAATCGGGACCACCTGTAACAGATCAAGATAATTAATGGCGTCCCGATCTTCAAAGTCCAGTTTGATGATTCCAATTTGAACAAACGAATAATATCGTGGAAAACAGATTGTTATATCTGGAACATGTAGGAACTCATACTTGACTCGTGCATACCTACTCGTAGGGGGAGATCGAGACAAAAGTGCATATCATGCCCGTCTCTGCTGACAGTTGGACACGTTCTTGTCCAATGTATCTACTTGCACCTGTAGGACAGAAGATCGTTGATATTAACGAATATTTTGATGATGTACAACCCGATATAATCTTGAACATTTTAAGGGAAAACGGTTTATATAACTCATTTTGATCCTAAATTTAAAGACGTTTATACCTATTGCCATACTATTTTAACGATACATTTTTAAAGAATTCTAACCTCTTTTACATTCCATCTTTAATCTTGTAGTACTCGATGTTAACACTTATATAGAATGTTTTTTCTTCCTATGAGATATTTTTACAATTCTTCTTTTTTAAAGCTTTTGAATTTTGTTTTAATTCATACCATACCCATTATTGTGTTGTGTTCGTGTGTAGATAAATGCAAAATGATGTGTTTCATGTTGTGAAGATTGTTATTAGAATTTTCATTCCAATCACTTTGTACATTATATAGAACAATCGATGTATATTATATATAAAATCAGTATATGGAACTTCGGAAATGGGTGACTGCAGGGCAGCTTTGGTTGTTATGTATGCCTTTTCATTACCATTACACCAATGTAGCTATGTAGCTAACAGTATATTGCATTTTTTCCCAGACTGTATGTTGAATATGGTGACTGACAATAAGTTGCTCTGAGGTACACCCATCTCACGAGTATAGCTCTCTGACAGCGTAGTACTTTTCTAAACTCTGCAACTGGTGTCTTTCGAGGAACTGGATATGATGTTAGATATACAGCTCACATATGCCTAGGTTGAATATTTGATTGATGATTCCAAGTCAAAAAATAATGGCAACTTTATGTTATTTTCTCAACGAAAAGGCATATAACAAATACTTTATGTCCGACTAGACGGCCTGTTACGCAACTCTGCCTTCTGAATCAACAATGAAGGTCTATTTGTAGTTTATTTGACTGGTGATACCAGAGGAGTGTGTCATGTATCATTCGTCCCATCGTTTTCCAAATACAGTTTGTTAGTGTCAGAAGGCGACATTTGAAATGGTTCGATATAGTTATCTATTGGTTTTACTATTGCTGTTACTGTTTCTACTAGCCGTGTCCGTGGAAAGTTCCGAAATTTTCTTGAAAACCTTTCAAGATGTAATAAGATCTATATATATCAGAAGTTGATAATGGATATTGTCATGGGTTCAGGCAACATGAAGAGCCTTGTAGTTTTTTTGAGAGCAACTGTTTATTGTTATCTTCATATTTAAAATTTAGAGGAACCTTTTCTTTCAGGTTTTTGACACGTCTGTTCCTTTCTGAATAATATTCTGATGAGATGATTTTAGGGAAATTTCTAGCCAATGCATTTGAGATTTTTGGCAAGTACGTGACCATTTCATCAGATTTCACTGAGTGTTTGGTACAGTTGCCATCTTTCTGCTAGTGATTTTTTCGTACCATCTTCCATACTGATTTAATAAAGAAGCAAAACGTGATCCTAGTCACCTAGGATCTCCGTGTTTTCCTCTTGGTCTCTGTATATAGTACGAGCTTGAGCTTGAAGGGCTTTATTATTTATGATGATGGACACTTCTCTCAGTATGCCTGGGAACGTTGTTGAAGGCTAAGACATTTGTTATATTAATTGTATGGTTTCCTTTGAAAAAAAGTATCTCCTGAAAGTAGACAGCTACTGGATTGTGTTCTTTAAGTAGAAGTCTTATTTCTTCAAACTTTGCCTTTAAACATCGATAACCGCATTGTTTTACAGTGTCAGGCATATGCATAAAAGTGGTGAAGCTCTGTACGTTTGAGAGGCTTTCCTGGCGCGGTATCATGACGATGACCGGTGTCAATACTTTATAGACCTTCAAATTTATGGAAGAGATATATTTGATTTCGGAAGGTTAGCAGAATATTAATTCGTCCCTTGTTTGATTTGGAGCATTTGTTTCCAACGCCGCCCGCCATCTACTGCTTTTTAGTGTGCCGAATCTAAGAGTGTTATCGCTAGTAGAACTGTTTTGTAAATTGTGCCATGCTGTTATTATGACCATTAGCGCTAGTTTCTTTTCTGCTCTATTTTTAATCTGTTTTTCGCTTGTAATGTTAGATGTTTTATTAGTGAAACTGAGATAGACCAATCGCAATTTCTGCTTTATTTTCGCTTGGGTTGTGGCTTGCACAGGTTTCGGAGGTGGCAAGACTGTACAAATTTTTATTCGTATCATGTGACCAAATAACTTCTGTCAGCCAGAATGTGTGGAAGTTTTCTTCTTCAACATCCAGGGCAGACTGGATTCATAGTGCAGCCATTTTTGTGGTGGCCATGTTTCTATTAGCTAAAGCACCGTGTGCATTAAGAATGAAAGTTTCTACTGTGATATTCAATAATCTGGAATTGATAGACGTAGCCAAAGCAGACCAGCGTAACGTCTGCATGTAGGCATTTATGAAAATCATGTTGCCGTTACAACGAACGTTGATTCGTTGAATCTGAGAGATGTTTGAAGATTTGTGATTTTCGAGCATCTTAGACTTACTGTAACCATCCAATCTTCTAGGCAGAATGAATGTTTTAGAGGAATTGAGAGACCTTTGTGAAACACTGCACTAACAAGTATCTCTAGATATCACTTTAAGTGAAGGAAATGATCAGATTAAGCATTGCAGAAAAAAACGATCAATTGAATCTAGCTTCGTATGTTTTGGTGTTATAAACTCTTTGCCTCTCCAGACAAGCCGTGAAGTGTTTTTGATATCAGAAAAGGTAAAATCGTTTTAGCTTTTGATTCATATCACTGGATAAAATGATAAGAAATCGTGCCCATTTGTCTTGACTAAGACGAATTTCCTTCCTGTCAGAAACCTTTTCTTTTCCAAATCAGTGGTTCAATTAGTCCTTGTGCGGTTGAGATAAGGTCGCAAACTATTGATTTTCTATTTAGTTGGTTTTCCCATGAACGGAACAATACTACTTTTTTACCACCTCGGAACCTGACAAGGGTATTGAGACTTGAGCTGATTTGTTGCACTGCTCATGTCAGGGCTCCACAGAATGATATACTTAAACAAGGAAGAGAAAGCTTATTCAGACTTTTGCAACCGTCCCTTGAGCAAATGTAATTTGCTAAACGTTCGAATCAATGCTTATTTTATCACAATAGCAGCTCTAAAGGCAGTGACAAAGGCAAATAAGTTGCATCTTCATAGTCGCCTCTTACCACATGCAGGAGGAAGCATCAGGCATGTAGGGGACGGATTAGCTCATAAAGTGTAGCATGTTTCAAAATTTAGTGACTGCAGATATATGGCATATGGATGTGCATCTCACCTAAATTTAACAGAATATAATTTGTTTCACGTGGCGGAAAAAAAAAACATAATTGACAGACCAGGCGAAATAGAGCGTCAGAGTTTAATAATTCTGTTTCAGTTAAATTTTATGTTCGTTAATTCGCCTTCGCAAAAAGATTACCATTTCCATCGACTTGTCAGAAATTTTGCTACTAGTTTTGCTATAGCGGACACTGAAACCTGGTATGTGCAAATCATTCTTAATTCACGGTGTTCTATATTTCAGTTATGTCTAGAAGGATTATTGGTCTATTCTACTGCTAATTAGTTTGGGTTATCTGGGTATTTGACAACATACCCTGTAGTTCAATACATAAACCTTGCAGCAGCAAATGTTTGATTTACTGCTATCGACTCGTTTAAACGTTCTTTGCATTTGTTAGCGAGATGAGAGAATATCGTAAACAGTAAAGAAGCAGTTACTTTGCGATTTTAAGATGTACAACCAAGGAGTTTTCATGAAAAATAAAGTGACATTCTATATAGTTCTTACGAATATGCAAGGTCTGTAGGTCTAGGTATCCACTGCTTATCTTTACTTATCAAGCGGCACCGATATTCATTAATATACATTAAACGTTAATAGTGCTGATGGTGATCGAAATGAAAATTTCTTGCTGCTGCACTATCACAAGCTGTGTCAACATTCTTTGGAAAGTATAACGGTTCATTGCATCTCCAAAGAACGCTTTACTTTTGGAGAAACATTAGCATTTTTGTGCTGGTTATCTGTCGAAAGACAAATATACGCGAAATGTATCATTGGTACAAAAACACAAACTAAAAATTGTTATTTAGGTCTCAACTCTAAAACATTAATACAAAAAACAATAATACATTCGAAAATAGGAAAATTAATATAACATTTTAAAGATATGTTATGTATATCTATACTTTGTGACTCCTGGTACACGATTCTATTTAATTTCCGTAATCTTTATTCATGGTTGTAAACTGTATAGAATATCTTTTGTTATAAATTTGTGTACGTGACCTGGCTATGTAAAGAACGCAAATTGCATAGGATCTATAAATAGATGTTACGAACGCGTTGACAATTATTAATGGCGCTAGAGCGTAATTTCTCAGTGACTGATGGGATTTCGATGTTTCGAGAATAATTCTGTAACTGCCTATTGGTTGCGTTAGGTCACGTGAGTAGGCCTAATTCGAGGCAAAATGAGTAGTGTATGCAGCCATGTGGGGTCTATTGCGAGATACAGTCGCAATATACGGTGTATCTAAGGTGAAACGTAGGCACTCAGATTGATTCCCATCTTTTGGAGTCATCCATACTTATTGTGTTTCTGTTGTATGACTTCAGACGTGTTTGATGTACTTAGATATTATTCGAGAGGGAAAACATTTGTTTGGACTGTCCAGTGGAAACAGAAAGTGCCCATTATTTTGACGATAATATTATTCTGAAACTGTCATAAATTATTCGAAGGAATTCTGAACAACGCCATCTTGACAATGTCACGGTTCTTGGAGAAACAGTACATTTCCGGTATTGAAATTGACAACGAACTTTTCTACATGGGTGGTCAGGATTGACCTGGTCTCGACAAATCGGCTGGGCACGCCGAGCCCTAGGAGGTCTTAACTTACTCGCTCATGTTCACTATCTTTTTCTTCGTATCTCTCTTCATACTACCGTTGCTCCTACAGTCTACGCCTTTAGTTTTTACTTTTCCCAACTCTTGGAAGACTTCCTAAAAGGCTGTGGCTTAACGGGACAATCGGGATGTAATTTCACCGACTGAGCATGTCCTATGGGATCAATCGTGAGGTGATTTTGCCCACTGTGTATCCCTGACACTAGAAAAGTGTCCCCTTGTTGGGCTCCGTGGTGGGCCGTAACCAAACCACCATGGGGAACTCCAAAACAAATCAACTTAAAAGAACGAAACCATTATCTGACTTGGACGACGAACCATGTGGCGTCGAGTTATTCTCACGCTTCATGGTGATCCAGTCCAAAGATACCTCATGACCGCTTACGACACTTGCACCTTTCGTAATTGAAAAGACTATAATGGAATTAATCGGCACACCAAAAAGCGTGAAAAAAATAAAATTGGGCTGCTTACTCGTAGAGTGTGAACGACGAGGACAATCAGAAAATATTCAGAAAATGAAAACATTCCTTGATATTCCAGTAACTTCATTCGCTCACACAACACTCAATTCGTCCAAAGGGGTGATTCGCTGTCTTGGCTTGGCTGGAGTCAGCGGCACAGAAATCATGGAAGGGATGAAAAATGATGTTGTCATTGCCGTAAGTAGAATTCGTATAAAACGTAACAGTGCCTTGCAGGACACCAACACCATTACACTCACCTTAACAAACCAACCATTCTTAAAGTAGTCAAAGTTGATTTTTTACAAATCAAAGTTGAGATGTACATTCCAAATCCACTTCGATGCTTTAAGTGTCAGAAATACGGCCATCACGAAGAAAGATGCTCAAAACGCCAAGTATGTGGTCTATGCGGGGGACCCTTTTGATCGGGAACCTGAGTGCAAAGCCACTCCGCATTGCATCAACTGTGGAAAAGAGCACCACGCCAGTTCCAAGGATTGTGAAACCTGGAAACAAGAGAAGAAAATACAAAGGGTAAAGTACACTTCCAACATCCCACATCCAGAATTCAGAAAGCATGTACAAGCCAGAATGCCTCTCTCTGACCCAGCTTTCACAACCGTAGTGAAGAACAATCCCAAAACTACCAAGGATGCACAAATCCAAACAAAATCACCTGATTCACCATCAAGCTCAAACGTGCCACATTATAAAGAACAGAATAGCGTAGTATCTATTCAGACAACATTCAACAACATGCCACCATCAAAATCGCCAAATAGTAAAAAGAGATCACAAGCAATCAGGCAGCAAAAGTGGTCTGATGACCCCACAAGCTGCAAAATAAGTTTGGCGACATTGAGGACATGGATACAGAAGAAACTGCTCCATGTACTCAAGGTGGCTCCAGACCTACAACCAAACAATTTAACCCCGTACTTCCTCCAGATAAATAAGCGCATATATTCCACCCCACCCACCCCGGCGAAAGATCTAACCTAATTGCATTATCTCCACGTTAACTGCATAATAAAGAACATCATTATACAATGGAACTTAAAATCAACTACAATGATATCCTTATGCTTTAAATGAACATGTTCCTGCAGTACTATGCCTGCAGGAAACATTTTTAAAGCTACGGACAACATCACATTTAAAAACTACTCTATTTGTGACACCTACTTTAAAAATGATGACAGGGTCTCAGAAGGAGTTTCCGTTGTTGTGAACAATAGGCCCCTCATAGTGTGATCCCCTTAAACATGAATTTGTAATCCATTGCTGTAAGCGTCAATCTACATCGAGTGATTACCTTTTCGTTCCATTTATAAACCACCAAACACCAACCTACTACCAAACGAATTGGACAACCTTGTTCAACAACTGCCCGCGCCATTTGTTCTACTCGGGTCTTTTAATACCATGTAACATCTTACGGGGATCAAATCACATAAGTGACAGAAGGAAAAACGTAGAAGACTTCATTTCTAGTGTCTATATAACACCCAATCGCCGACGTATTTACATCCAGGAACAGGTACATGCACGTGTATCGATTTGACAAATTGTTCTCCTTTGCTGCTCTTGGACTATGATTGGAATGTCACTGATGACCTTCACAACAGTGACCACTTTCGAATCACTCTTAGGAATATTAACTCTACAATTGATGATGTAATTCCACAATGGAATTTAAAGAAGGCCGATTGGGCCAAGTTTAAAGCACTTTGTAAAACTAGGCTTAACAGGGATACCCTTTTAATCGTTAATGAATCTATTGAAACTTTTACTTCCTCACTGAACTGTAAAAGAACCCCAAAGTTTGGTTCACCAAAGAATGTAACGAAGCCATTAGACAACGCCGAATGCTCTGAGAAAATTTAATAATCGTCCGATGCCCGAAAACTTAAGCAAGTACCATATTCTCCGGGCTAAAGCTCACCGCCCCATCAAAGAAAGTAAAAGAGAGTAGTGGAAAGTAGGTTTCTAGTTTACACTCTCGTTCCTCTATTAAGAAAGTACGGGTCACAGTCCACAAAATAAATGGAAAAGGAAAACACAGTCCTTTCCGACATCTGAAGTTAAACAATCACCATTTCAATTACAAACATGATATATTAAATATACCTGCTGATAGTTTCTCTAAACATTCCTCGTCGTCTAACTCTTCAGACGCTTCCCGAAGATTACAAAGTCAAAAGGAAAAGTCGCGGTTGAAATTTACACCCAATAACACAGAAAGTTATAATCAACCATTTTCACTATTGGAGCTTACGGAAGCTTTGAACAAGGCGCATGATATATCCACTAGGCCTGACGAAATACATTGACAGTTTTTGAAACACCTACCAGAACCATCATTAATATTACTTTTTGAAATCTTCAATGACTTATGGATTACTGGTAATATACCAAAGAACTGGAAAGAAGCAACAGTAATACCAATTCCCAAACCAAGTAAAGAAAGCACAGATCCTACCAAATATCGCTCAATAGTACTGACGAGCTGTGTGTTCAAAAACAATGGGCGAATTGTCAACTCTGGGCTTATATGGTACTTGGAGACTAATAATTTAGTATCTCGTTTTCAAAGTGGATTTCGATTTGGCCGTAGCAACAACGATGGTCTGGTTAGACTTGAAACATTTATTCATGATACATTTTTTCAAGAAGGAACATTTAGTAGTGGTTTTCTTTGATCTAGAAAAGGTTTATGATTCGACATGGAAGTACGGAATACTGAATTACCTGCACGATATGGCTCTAAAAATCCTTCTGCCATTGTTATATCGAACTTTCTCTCAAACATTTAATTCAAGGTACGAGTGGGTTCCACCCTGTCTGATTTGTACGAGCAAGTGACGGGTGTGCCCCAGGGCAGTATTTTATCTGTAACTCTTTTCAACATCAAAATGAATAGCATGATCAAGTGTAGGGCTTCAGGTGTGGATTGTTCTCTATCCGTTGATGATTTCCTAATATGTTATCGATCCAAGCACGTGCATACAATTGAAAGACAGCTACAAGATATAAACAAGATTCAAAATTGGGCCAATGCCAACTGTCTCAAATTCTCAAAGTCAAAAACATTATGCATGTATTTCTGTCAGTTACGAAGACACCATGAAGGACCTAACTCACGCAAAAAGGAACACCTATACCAGTTGTTGAGGAAACGAAGTTTCTAGGTATTATCTTCGACAAACAAACTGACCTTCATTCCACTCATAAAGAACTTAACAGCTAAATGCTTGAAATCTCTAGATTTACTCGAAGTAGTAGCACACGCTGACTGGGGCGCTGATAGCAAAGTCATTCTCAGTGCATATATATCTTTTATTCGCTCCAAACTGGACTACGGTTGCGTTGTTTATGGTTCATCCAGAAAGTCATACCTAAAGATGCTTGACCCAATTCACCATCAAGATATAAGATTCGCTTTAGGAGCAATTAGGACAACCCATGTGAAAGCCTTCTTGCTGAAGAGAACAAACCACCTTTATCACATCGTAGAGAAATTCTTTCCATACAGTACGCCCTCAAATTAAGATTAAACCCTCTGAACCCTTCTTTTTCAGCTGTATTTCAACCAAAATACACAATGTTGTACCAAAATAAACCAAATTCCATACCTTCCTTTGGCATTAGTATATCATCCAGTCTTGACAATATGAAAAATGATCTTTCTAAAATCCAGATGACGTCAATCTCCAAAACACCTCCCTGGCTACCTAAGCAACCAAAACAAAATCTGAGACAATCCTTCCATTTTCCACAAATCTTATGAAGAATTCCTCGCTGAATTTAAAACTCCGCAAGAATTTACACTGATGGATCAAAGGATGAGGAAAAGTCTTCTGCAGCGTTCGTTAGTGAAAAACACAACGAAATTTCGCTTATCCAATGGAACATCGCCGAAATCAGAGCATTCAAACTTGCTCTGAATATATCGAAAGCAAACGTATTTTAAACTTCTCCCATCCACTATCAGTACGTCAGTCACTACACAATATAAAATTATAAAACCCTTTAGTAACCAATATTATCATCCAACATACTTAGCTGTGTACCTCCAACCATATGGCATACTGTTGGTTACCCAGCCATATTAGTATTAAAGGTAATGAAAAAGCAGATCGCGCTTTTAAAATTGCCTTATCCCTAGAACCATCTGATTTTAAAATGCGATACTCTGATATTAAACGTAGCATCAAAACGTCTTTACGTCTCAAGTGGGAGGCATCGTGGAATGATGCAGTGAATAACAAGCTCCATACGATCAAGCCAACCCACCGGAGATTGGGCTCTTTCCTACAGAACCAACAGTAGAGAAGAGGTAGTCATTGCAAGAATTAGAATAGGTCGTACTTGTATAACCCACTCCTTCATGCTAAAAGGCGAAGACCCATCAGAGTGCATTTCTTGCAATGAGCCATTCACTGTTAAGCACTTTATGATAGACTGTTTCGATTTACACCCTGCGCGATCGTCACTATAATGTTCGTCACATGAAGGAATTTTTTGATACAATAAACATATCTTACATTTTAAAATTCCTGAATGAAATAAACATTATCCTAAGATATAACTTTTATGCTATCACCTTGAATATTTTTATGTAATGTATATACCGTCTTTCATACAAACTGCCTTTGAATCAAAATATTCAGTGACACATCATTTACATTCCCCGTTGATCGGGAAGTTTTATATATTACAATCACCATCTCATCGTTTTGCTTTTAACTATTTGATTTTATTATCTCTGGTCGATAATAATCCTTTTTGATACTGTAAATAATCTTATGGATAACCTTTTCTATGCTAAATGTCCTGGCAGTGCTGGTGCGTTGTAAAACTACAATCAATCAATCAATCAATAGTTCGATCGAGCAATCAATCAATCAATCATATGGACTAGTTTGGATGTTCTTCTTCTCACATTTTTCATGTATAACTTTGATAATTAAATTGTTTGTTTGTTTGGTTTTTTAAACTTGTTGGTTTTACTTCTTTTCTGTTACTTAATTTTGTGACCACAGAGGCGTAACAGCGTAAAGTTTCTGATTTCTGTCGTGTTGTGGCCTCCAACCACATAGAGCATATCACTGATGTGCATTCTATTTATGTGTGCGCCATTCTATTGCTGATATTTATTTATTGGTTTGCAAATCTATTCTATCAAAGACTTTTACTAATCTTGCCAAAATGAAACCACGCATATTTGGATCAAAATCGTCAATGGTTTCTCTTAGGTCAAACAATCAGCTGTACAGTATGTACAAGAAACAATCAATAAGTTAAGAGATTGCATAATAAAATGAATCAATAATTATCTGCAATTTATTTTTGTCAGGCAATTACTTGTATTAAGTGCCGATATTTTTATATTGCGAAATATCACGAAATATATATCTCCCCAAACAACTTCAAAATACCTGAAAAGCAGTTGAACTTGTACCCTTGCTCTCCATTATGGACGTCAAAGAACTTAAGGCGCAGCACATATCCATCATTGCAGATGCTCCAGACATTAAACTTGATTTAGATTTAATGAAACTAACCTATCCATTGATCTACGTAATGAAGCATAGTCTAAATAGGATTATGATATCTGGATCGTCATTTAAAGAGCCGAGTATGTAACAGTTAATGGAGAATGGACATAAAATTTTAGATCCATGAAACTGGATAGCTTCAATTGCCAGATATTCTGGTTAACTATGCATTTTGATCGCCTGATTGAGTAGTATAGATCACATAACAAATCACATGAAAGTATTACTAACGAGATCAAACATTCCTTAGGCTCTCAAAATATGGAGAGGCTATTGAGA
The DNA here is from genome assembly GCA_016617855.1 of Megalonaias nervosa. Taxonomy (NCBI): domain Eukaryota; kingdom Metazoa; phylum Mollusca; class Bivalvia; order Unionida; family Unionidae; genus Megalonaias; species Megalonaias nervosa. Next base: position 13,622 of record JAECUM010001911.1, on the reverse strand, counting down.
CAAGCTGTCTCTAAGTTCAATGTTTTAATAGACCGTGGTTGTAGAAACAATGGCAGTACATATTCCCGTAGGAAACGTAATTTGTCTTAGGAACAAGAAAGAAAAAAGGAAAAATAATGTTATGTTCGTAAAAGTGTGCTTTGAATGTAATCTGATGATTTACAAAACAAAGGTGTTTCACCACACCATTTTGTTCATGAGATATAACCATCTGATTTTTATAATAAGGTCATTGATACAGTTTACTCATTCACTGCTTACAGCACAATATAGCTATCACAAGTAAATGTTCACTTAGACCGTTCAGTACTATATTTCGTAACATATCTATTAATTATGCGAAAGTGGTTTCAGAATGGATGCTTAAACTGTTTGATTTTAATATATACTGTAAAAAGCAGAAACGATTATAGAGGGGACAGGTCCATTGGAAGTTCAGCGAGCTAATCAAAACGTTGCTGACACGTTTCCTATAAGAAACTAACGTGAAACTAAAACCCACAAGTCCAAGGATTAAAACATCGTCAACAATTAATTACGACAATATAGTCCGATATATGACATAATGTAAACAAAAACTCAGTTCCTTAAAACTGATGGGAATGACCAAAGAATCCGGTTCCAGTGCATATATTCTAATCGTTCATCCCGTGGAATGGCCGTGAAGCGTATCTACTGACAGAACCGAAGTAGTGCATGAAACGAGAACACTACTGAAATCTTTGAACATTTATTAGTCTGTGCTATTTTGATATCACCTTTGTATCATTTTTTTCAGACACTATGATCCATCTTGCATCAAATTGTCTTCTTTTCGATATTGATCACGGACGCCTGATTGGGATTAATGTTGAGAATCAGTAATACGGATTGGTGTGGAGCAGAAAAATTCCATATAAAACAAAATTTAAAGGCGAGAACACACTTTATCTGTTTTTGTCTTCGTGTTGTTTTCACCATAGAATAACATTTCACCCAAAACATATTCCTTTCATTGGTTCACATTTACGCAATACGACCATATATTTATTGTCCACTTCTGCACTGAAATGGCGAGAACATTTTAGCAGAATTTTTCTTTCTTCATAAAGAATACAATGCATTCAATTTAAAGCGCCAAGACTGTTAAAGCTCGTAAAAACATTCAGTAATGCTGCTTGTCCGTCTATATTGGTATTATCTGTATTGAAAGGGCAGGTAAATCTGCAATGCAGTCAACCGTTTCTGAATGGATCGTTCTATATACACACTTGAAACATTGCAAAAATAGACCTGTCCTATCATTTGGCAAAATATGTAAAATGAGAAGCCCACATACACGCATCATAACATCAAACCCATTATGAAAAGTGGCATCGCTCACATAAAACAAAATTAAATAAATGAGGCGGTATCATTCCCTCGCGTACGGAACACATATCATTGAGCCGTGCGGGTACATCGTCAAGGGAGAATTCAGATCGGAGTGCATATCGTGTCATTTTACAATGACAGTCAAACACATTCCTGTCAAGGGGGTTGATTTTTACCCGGTGTAACATGCCGTTTTGATGCGAACACTTGTAAGAAGACTTCTGATGATTTACCACCAGATCAAATTTAGACCTTTTTAAAAGAATGCGATTTATATAATCTATTTTTGAGCCTATAAGTTTGTTAGTTACCTTCATCTTGAATTGTAAATATTCTTTTAAAAACTATAACATCGTTTAACTGTATATTTGATTTTATATGAGTGCATGGTAACATTTATTTCGAAGTTATCTTTTTCGGGGTAAATTTGAATCACCAAATTTCTGGAACTTATTGTTAATCGACACTGTGCTACCAGGACTGTGCTGACTTGCGTACATATATACTGTTTAAGACATTGATGTAAAGGGCATATTTGCCGCACTAAATGAACTATTGGCGTTTATAGGCGGGTCAAACATGGAAGATTATATGATGCTGAGGCGAACGAAGTTATCTTGTCCAGAAACACACCATAGTGTGCTGCTCGGTATGGTCTGTACAGGATTGGACTCAGCAGCTTTCTGGTCGAGAGTCCGGCATGCGAACCACTGATCCGCAATGACTGCGGTGACACACACAATGAAAAGGTGACCAAACTATCAGTAACTGTTGAATGAGCTGATCACCATTCTACAACATTTTAGAAGCTTTTACTTTATAATTATCAGTATTTCGTTCTTAGAGAACGCAGGAATGCATTAGCTTAGCTGTGTCATACAGTCCTTTCAATTCGAACCGAGAGAATACTGTTAGAAACCTGAATTGAAACAAATATGGAATGCTATTGGAATACTTGTAACGGAAACGTTTATTTGAAGTCATAATGATATCCTTTTGTCTCGAAATGCCAAGTGTTCATGCGATTACTTCCCTATTCATTAGAGCCAAAGTGTTGACCCAGTGCAGATGTTCAGACCAGCTTAGCGTAACTCGAACACGATCCAAACTGGACATATTTCCGTCGAGAAGTATCTGTACAAATTCTGGAACCGTCGCTATCAAGTTAATGATTATGTACACTTACAACAACAGGGCTAACTATACACGTATATCTCGCTTTTCATGACATTTTCAGCAAACTTTCATTCAAACAGATACAGTTATGAGAATTCTGTACTTATATATAGTAACCAGAACAGGCGGCGGGGTTTGGAACATTTCTCGTTCTCTACGAGTATCTCCTTTCTTCGGCCAAACGTTGACATTGCCTAGTTATTCAGGGAAGTAAAGTCACTACCACTACAATCTCACAATTTTAGTTTGACAAGAAAATAATAGCCCAATGATATGCAATGGTCCATACATTTCCCAGAAAATCAATGGGTGGATTTGTATTCAAAGACTCTTTTCTGAGAATATAAAATGTAATTGTTATGCCTTTTCTGATAAAATACGAATTGCGAAATCGGGCAAAAAAAAAAATATTTATAAAGTTGAAACAATAAGTTATATGTTTCGTTTTTATTTCTCCACTGTATATTCATTCGCATTGTTCAAATGCTGATATCTAGCAAAGTATTCATTTCGAGCCTTGTTGCTGATTCTGTTATCAAAGAGACATTTTAAAATCAATATGTTTCACTGTTGCAGGTCAGGGATTCTTCGAGAAGGAGAGGATGTTTTATTCAGTGATTTCATTACGAATGCATACGAAAAACTTGTTGGCATTATCTGCTTAAATGACTTTGGAAATAATTTTCAGTGGAATACATAATGAAATGTGTCCTTTTCACTGATCAATTTGATAAATATTTTAACAAGGAAATGGTATTTATGGATTATCATTCCTTCGGCATAAATAGATTGAAATTGCTGGAAAAGGGTAATGAAATCATTGAATAATTAAATTAAACAAAGGATATCGTCAAACGTTCTGCTTATGATAAGCATTTGATTAGGCTTATTAGTCATGCTGATGAAGTTTCAATTAGACTTATTTCTTTGTTTCATAATATGGAATCTCATGTTCTCCTATAGCAAGATAAGTTTCGAAGCAGTTTGTTTTCAAGCAAAATGTTCTTTGACTGCAGGCATTTAAATCGTTCTTTGAAGTATCAGCTTATGTCAATCTCAAGATTATTAGAATACTCTTAGGAAATAAACACGGTCAAATCAAATGCAGCATAATCTCGTATGTCACGGTGATCTTACAGGCGCGAACAGAAATGTATGTTCTGTAAATCAATGTAATTATCATCTCGCCTTTTCTGTGTAGCCTATCGGATAACGCGTTGCATTTGCGTTTAAGGGTAGATCTCGTTATAAAAGATATGTTACTATTTACGTGTGTTTGTTTTTCATTTTCAATACCATGAAAGCTGTTTATTGATTGGTGAATCAACAGATCCATATAACATAAAATAGTATTGGCGACTGTCAGATCTAGTTATTGATTGATATCGATCAGATTGTATTAAACATTTTGTCGTAATGCGTGTGCGTGTGTGGGGGATATAAACACCTGATCATTTTACTAATTCATTTACAAGAAGACAATTTTGTTTCAGCATTGCATATACAACATTTCCAAAAACAAAGGAAAAAATTACCTGTATCGAACCGGATGCACACATATATGCAGTGTATAATCTCACAGAGCAACTCGTGCACAAATTGCAAGAATCTCTCTCTCTCTCTCTCTCTCTCTCTCTCTCTCATATATTCTGTTTAATTGAAGTACTTTCCATACCTCCTGTCTGCATCCTAGACGTACAACGTTATCACTGAAAAATAAATTGCACGTTGATAATCTTTTGTCTGTCCTTGTGTATTGTAGATTACAATCTTTGGCAATATAATATGTTCAAATTAACTAAAGGGCAATAGTGTTTATCTTCAGCGGATGTTAGGTAAGTTTTAAGTCACAATATACTCGGAGTATCCAAATGTATTGTGATCTAGGACAAATATTCTGTAAAGTTGGCTGCCTTGTCATATTAGTAAAAACGATAATGAATAGCAAATACCGCAGCCGATACTGCCCAGCAGTCACCCGTATCCGAATGGAAGATTCCATATACGGACCTGAAATTATGCATAAATTATCATGATCCTGATACTTGAATATGGAACAAACACTCCACAAACTAACGTCAGAAAACCAAACTCATTATTGGAGAGCGGTATCCTTCGTATGGAACAAATCTCAGAGACGAGGTGGTAATGTCAGGATCGTGTATCGGACATGTATAACTTACTCATGCATACCTCTTGAAGGGTGACCATCGAACAGAGTGCATACCACTGACTGTAGAACACATCCTTGTGGAATGTGTTGATTCTCAGAGCCAGAATTATTTACACGTGAACAAAACGGAAACTGTATGATGATGTACCACCCGAGAAATTCTTGAACTTATATTATTATCCTTACCTTTATTGTACAGTCAGTTGTGTTATTCATGACCCTTATCTCCTAACGTTTGACTCAACTGCAAACTGAAATACATGAAGTAAAGTCCCAGGTACCTATAAAGTTTTGGTGTCTTTTAAACTAATCTAGGTTCACATATATTTTACATCATTGTCAGTAATACTTGACCAGCAAAATGCCTAGTTCTTTCTACTATGTATCAAATATTACTTATCTCATGAAATGGAGCTGGAGACTATTACGGGCTTTATATATAATGAGTACTCCACACAATATAGTCTTACTTCTTACTTTGTAGGTGGATTATAGAATACGCAAATTTCATTGGCAAAATAAATCAATGCAAAATTTCATGATCAACGAAATCAGAGTATGATGTCACAAAAATGTCAACGTGGAACTGGTGTACGTCAACGATAGCGTGTGCAATTAAAGCCCATTGTAAAGCAGTAATAAATATTGCATGACATCAATCATGCTTCATTTAAATGCCATTTAAGGGATATCTCAAATGAAATTCGAGTTGGTTTTGACTTAATGATGTTGCAATTATGGTATTCGAGCTTTTCACAGAGTTACCAAATAGCTATGAGAGCAATGCACAAAGTTCCTTCCTATTCAGCGAGGGATGGAAGACGAATCAACTAATGAAATGAGTGTTTCATTCAAAGACCGCATTCAACATAGAAGGAGCTGTGATACTGTATACTTTCAATGTCAAAAAACTACCTTCGTCACATGAAAGGAACACAGTCTGGACTCATTGTATTCTTAGATAAGGACAGAGTTATCAGCTCTCTGTAGAGGGTTTTCTAATCAATACTGAGTGATTGATTAAAAGCTCGTAAGACATTTGTGACCCAAGTTTCAGATTTTTAATTTAATTTTAGACTTTTACAAACCACGGAGAGGGCAGATTCTCGACATCTATCCCATTACGTTTGGACTGATCCAGTAGCCGACCATGTAAAAGTCATATCGTGCCCGTGATTGCATATACATTGGACTGGTTGCATGCTATATTTCCTAATGATAATAACGTTGATTTATCTTTACAATCACTACAATTTAATAAATGATGATACCTGTAATCCCTTGGTAGAAGGTTGGCAATATGTCAAAACTATATAATTTGAGAATATTGTTTTTCCTTTTACAATGCATCATTCTCTGTGTCATGTTGTTTACAAGACGACTTGGAATGCCGATTTATCCTTGTCATGTTCCTTACAAGATCATATTGCGTACTGATTTTTAAACGTGTCACATGGAGTACTGATCTAACTTTGTCGTGTTGCTTTCAAGATCACGTGAAGTTCTGACCTAACAGTCTCATGTTCTTTACAAGATTACACAGAGTGCTGTCATAAAAGTGTGATGTTGTTTACAACATCATCTGGAGTGCTGATTTAACCGTGTCGTGTTGTTTACAAGATCACGTGGAATGATGACTTAACAGACGCCATTGGAAACTTGTTCTTTTATTCGTCTCACTCGATGAGCACTAATCGCACATGCATATATAATGCACATGGGAGTGAAATTTCATTACTCTCTTCAATTAGTATAGTTTAAGGCGCCTATCAAAGCGAGGGAATCTGTAATGTTGTGTCGACGAAGAAAGCCTCCCCAGCACAAAACACATCTTTGCTTTCGCTAATCTAGTTAGATACATAGGACATTATTATAATATTAAGGTATGGGTCTTCCGATTTTGCTAATTTGTTATAGTTCAGGAGTCACCTGACGTTACTGAATGAGGTCATCATATTTATGTTTGATGTTTGCAATATAAGCTAATTAATTATGAGATGAAGTACAATTACTGTTTATTTGAAAAACAAAATGGGTGAGAAGAACACGCAGTATACGGCAGGGTGGGAGCAAGACGCGAGATAAAGGAGTAGACAGTACAACTCCGTGACAGAGATTTCACTGTTTGAATGCTAATCCCTCGATATATTCTATTAATAAAATGGTTTTCTCTCAGCAGATAATTCAAACATTATTCCAAACTGAATTCCCCATTGGATTTTACTATTAACATATAGTCTTCATTAAAATGTTTCAGAAGATGAAGTCATCTGTTAGCCATTCGATTAATGTAATATCAATCTACAGTAATTAGAATTAGGTGTATTTAATTCTCAGTTGTGTCAGAATAGCTTATGGAAACTATCGTTCAAAAATATGTTTAATGAAAAGTTGATTATTAACTTAACACTTTTGGTTGTGTGGGAATATCCAGTATTCCTAATGTCCATATTTCCTACTAATAACTTACTTTGTATACGTGCTATAAACGGCGTATTAATGTAACTGGTAATAAAATTTAAGGCTATGTTATTGTGCTAAACGATTTTTGTTCCTACGAAAACATTTCCTCTGGAAAATACAAATTGTCAAGTTAATAATCTGAATGATAAATTATACTTCTAAAGATATCTTTTTTTCTTTAAATTTTTCTTCCTTACTCAGAGTAACAAAAAAATAAATTGTTGTGTTGAAAATTTCTTACAACGTTTTGCAAGAAGTTAGCGTGCAGGCATTTGAATTACATTGCAATATTAGCTTCATGTATTTGTTAGCATAACTGATATTAGGAAGCTCTTTCAGCTGCAGAAAAAAATGTTTGAAACGTGAATGAGTTGACTCTATTTTAGCTCAAGTTTTTAAATTCTCCACCGCAGGGCACCGCAATGTTGAACGGTCAGATACGCTCTCCAGCATTTCATAATAGGTATCTAATGGGAGTTCCTATTTGCCGTGGGTTGAGTCACATGTCGGTGGAGGAGAAGGTCCTGTTGATTGAGCAGAGAAGATGGCCAGGATGCAGTCACTCCATTGCAACACACCATCTCAAAGTCAGCTTACGTATATAGATGAGTAGTCAGAAGGGCACTGCTTGAACAATCGAGTAGTCATTTTAAGTTTCAGGGGAAGATGCAGGTGTGTTCAATGATGGGAAAAACCCAAGCATTTCAGAATCAATGGCGGGAAACCTGGTCTCTTGTAGAACATGAACAACTAAGTCAGTGCCTCGAAAGAAGAAACTATTTTGATTCAAGGAAAATAGTAGCCAATTCTTATTGTTGAGTCAACTGGGGACACAGATCTTGCCTTTTGTGACTGCAACGGACCATTGTGGTCTGGCAAGAGAGTTAACAAATGTGCAGAAAATTAGAACCAGCCATTTAAAAGTTGAATGTTGCATGAATATCAATACTTAGCCCAATAAAATGACTTGGTCAAAGCTATATTTGGAGATGCTCATTAGGGTATCTCCACACAAATCTCCGAACTCATTCAAATGTAACGTGTATTTATGAGATTTAGACTGTTGCAGTGAGCCTGAGATTCTTGCAAATCTCGTATCTCATAATGTTTCCCTTGTGAAAAAGTCAACGTTCGCATAAACGACAAGTAGATGCCTTCAAACACTTACGTTCTGACCTTTGACTGTGCCACTTGGGCTGCATCAATGAAATCCGCATTCTTAAACATCCCGTGGACTCGTTTATCTTAGACCCTGGGTTACTTTAACTGCCAGAAATATATTCATCACATATATGACTGTAGGCGGAAACCACTCAAGTGTGCGCAGTAGGGCCACAATGGATCACCGTGCAAGAAGAAACTCTTGTATAATAATTGCCAGTGTAACCAATTTTCTTACAGACGAAACTGACTGGTTGGTAGTACAAAAAGGAGATCTAAACCGAGAAGAATGAGGAAGGCATGATTTTCACTAAGGCCAAACATCTTTTCTATAAAACAAAGCAATTTAACCAGACTAGCAAATGCTGCTCGAGCATGACTGCAGTGGGGAAAAAAGATAATAAGTTCCACAAATTCTGTAGTTACAGAGTTTTCAGAGCCACGCGTAGAAATCAAGTTTAAATTGTAGACGCCTCTCGCATTCGAACAGCTACACAAACCGTGAATAAAGTGATAAGGCAATTGTACTTAATTTAACAGTAGAAAAATTGAGAAACCCGAAACCATTTGTGAAGACAAGCTAGATAGGGCCAGAAAAAAGGGCAGCAAACAGCTGGACCTAGTTGTAATGCATGCTGAAAGAGAAATAGAGAAATACTTAAAAGATCTACTTTATTTCCGAGACAAAGTCTATAAGGTACGGAAATTAAAACGGGTAAACTTCCCATAATTCCTGTTACTTCCATCACTTCCAATAATATGATTTCGGACACAATATTATACGGAAATGCCACTGATTAAACCTCGAAAGAGATAAAATGCCTCATCTACCTAACGAACAAAGTATCATAGTTACGACATTTAGAAGATCGTTTTAGGAGAGAACAGGATAGTTAAACAAAAATATTTCACAACTTACAACAACTTGTCAGGAAATACTCATAAATCCTCTGGGTGATTGTTCATTATCGTCAATAATAAAAATCATCACAACGAAAGGAGTTTCAATAGTACGTTTTAGGCCCTATCTGTTCGTGCACGAAACTCGTACACTTTGCTCAATGCAATCTATCTCATGTACCCCAGTCAGTATCTTAAGAGACTGATAGAACAATCACTAGCACGTTCGTTTCTATTCAGCGATTATAAAGACATGTTCACTTTGTGGCTGCAGAGATATTGCATATAGAGAGACCAAATAGAGAACTATCATATAACTTCCAATGACACATCGTATACTTACTTTTGTTCAGTACATGATTATATTCATCCTTAGATGTGACCACCTCAATTCCCCTCTTTTCGTTGACTTAAATTAAGAAGTTGGTTGCGATCTCTGTGATAGTAACCATTTTCCAATATACGTAAGTAATACATTGGAACCTCAAGGGATGGGTCAGTTATGAATAGTTAATAAAACAGATTGGAATAAGTGGCGTTCTTTCTGGAAAAAAAAATTAACGGCTGATCGTAGTTGATCATATAGTCTTATTTTCCAATTTATGGTACTCCATGATGTTACTAGACATACAACAGAGAACGTTTGGGCAATTCGTAAACGTGCCAACAAACCAGAACTGAGGTCGGTACCATCCGTTCTAAAACTAGAATATGGGTGTACTTAAGGACTGCATATTTTTGTCATCTTTTGACATCAGAATCAGCAACATAGTCAAATGACGTAATAATGATGCCTAGTTCTCTTTATACGTAGACCACTTAGTTATCTATTATATAGCAAACCGTGTGCGAACCATTGAAAGTCAGCTATCGATATGCTTAAACAGAGTTAAGAAATGATTTGAAGAAAACGAGTTCTATTATTTTAATATAAACCTATTGGCACACACCTCTACCATTTGCACATAATTCATAATGAGCATTGGTTTACCTTAGCAGTACATCAGCCCTTTGAGACACAGCGAACTTGTTCTCTAATGTATCTTATCCCGCATCTTATAATCAATGAAAAGAGAATAGCATCACTCCCTTTGTCATGCTAATACATCCTAATGCACCAGATTTAAATATGAATTAGGCCACTAAATGCAACTCAGTTCTCTATTTCTCAATCACTTCCATTCATACTAAGACTTTATAGATAATATTAGATATTTGCAAATTAAATTCATATATTGCTCCTCTCGTCCTTCAGGGTCAAGGCAGTGAAATTAGAATCACTTATCAATGCCATATTCCTATCTATTCGGACCGATCGAAGGACGGTGATATGGTAGGAACACCCTACAGCATAACTGCGAGCTAGTTACCAGATAAAGTCTCCATTCTCTCTGCTGAAATGACAGATATAATCATATTTTGGATTCATACAGAAACCTCTGAAAACCACTAGTTTCATCATTGTTTCCTTATTTTCTTTTCACGTATTGTATCAGAATGACCACCTATATCCGAAGTCTTGCATAAAAATGGCATGCTTATAAACTCCAGAGAGTTGATTATTTGTGGTGGGTTTTGAAGGAAAGTTTAGAACATTCTTGGGTATATGATGCCGAGGCAACGATAGACAAGTTCTATCCTAGGACACGTCGAGGCACCCGACACGAGCTGTCCCTGACCAGTATCGAACAACCTTTGTGTTAAAAGCCCGGAGGTCTACCAACCGACCTATCACTGCCCGCTTATTGTCAATGAGTTATATAAAGAACAATATCTTTTGTAGTATATTTGAACAAAAATATAGAGTTTCGTTAACGGGTACAGCGTTACCACGGTGTATGATTTTTGTCTTGGCGATTTCAAAATAACAAGTCTGTTCGCTGACTGCAACACCACGCAAAATGCGCCGGCAGTTACGGGCTTGTTTATCCCCCGTTCTCTGGCCCTGGATCTGGCAATATCCTGGGTACTTATAGTACTATATTTGTCTCTATCGTCACAATGCATAATGGTCTTGCCACGTAGAGGTCTACAATACGAAGCAATCTTCAGCTGCAGAGATATACGAATATGTTAAACATTATTCTTTCTTACTTTCCTTTCTATGTGATGAAATTATTTATTACGTTGCATGTTTCGGAATTAATTCAAAATGTCCAGAAAACCTGATCTTTGTCACAAAAACGTAATCCTGTCGAAAATAATAGGTCTATTTCAGATTATACATTTATGTACATGAACAGAAAATTTGAATTCAGTTATACGTTGTATGCATTAAACGGTGGGAACGTTCGAGCTATATTTAGTTGTGATTTGTCGTAAACAGAATCATTTATCAATACGATTATTACAAGAATAATCTCGTACAGTCGTTTCCATGAATGATGAATTTGATATGAAAAGAAAGAAGTTAACTCATGTGCACGAATGCATAATGCATATCACTATATTCGTACATTAAACATTATTATTGTTAACTGTCCTGAGGAGTCCTTGACCTCCGTTTGAGTTGTTTAGCCCAAATACTGTATTCAGTAGTGACCTGTGACTTTGGTTCGACAGATTATGCTTGTGAACTCATTGCAAGGAGTTAATTGTTTTGGACCAACGGATCGGGAGGGGGACAGTAAGGTCACCGAGACGTCCTACATCAGGCCTGGATGGGATGACAACACGAGATCATTCTTCGATCATTAATAGTGAGCGGTGGATTGGGAGTATTCAGCGTCGTCGTCGGGATGCCAGGAGATAAGTCCATACAAATCATAAAGGGTGCATCTCTACCAGATTACTTGCTTTGGCAATGTCTACTGAAGCAGAGCACATTCTTGTCGATTGTACTGACTTGCACTCTGAGAGACACGAGTGTTTTGATGTGAGGTAAACGAAGAATCCTTTCACTGATTTTTACCACCTGACAACATTTTGGATTCTCTAAACAAATGTGTAGAATACAAATGTGATTGCATTTTAAACGTTCTGATTTTAGCTTGATTGTTTTTAGAGCTTATACCCTTTTCGAAGAACTTTATACATCTTGACCTCTTACCACGTATGTTATATGAATGCATGTGAACTTTTTCAAAAGGGTGTATCTTCCCAGAGTTTAACCTTTATCATCTTGTAACATAAAATATAATCGGCACTTTCAAGCCAGGATTGTGCTGGTGTACTGTAAGCCCCATTCATACAAACGTTTTCTGAAAAAAATGTCCTAGTATATTTCATTTGCCATTAATCATGCTGACTCCTCACGAACCGATGAGAATACATACAGTAAATTTGGAGCATAGCCACATACTTGGTTAGTTAATTAGGATCACACCTCGAGATTTCCTGGATTTTTTATATGCATTTATCAGAGATTTATATATAACGCATTACCTACGTGCTGGCGGTGTTGTTAAATTTCCATTTATTTGTACTGATATTATTAATAGCTATAATCAACGAAACCAACTCATAATAAGACTAAAAAGGATGTGACTAAAAATAATGGTAGCATAAGGAATCTGTCCTATAATTTGAAGGAGACTAGACAAATCCCGAAATATTAGATTAAATTTACTTCCACTAAAAATAGTCATACAATTACGAAACTTCTGAAATTTTGCCGAACTTTGGCTGAGAATGAAAAGGGTCTGGCCAAATCTGTTAATAAAATGGCCTAGAATTAGCGTAGTACTAAAACAAAAATGGACCTTAGAGGAGACTGAAATATATCCGTAAAGAATTTAAAATGTGGTCGAGGCTAAGATTAAAACTAAACTTTTCACACTCACACAAAAATTTAAAGATAAAAAGCAATTTCCCCAATATGAAAGAAATTGCAAACAATACCTTTTTTAATTGCCAACAATAGTTTAAAAGTGGAAAATTTATGAATTTACAGGGTTTTTTAAAATAAAAAAAGATAATAAATTCTACAGAATTTTGAAAATAGAGACAAAATGATAGGACAAATTAAAATTGCAAAAGATATTGCCAAAATATGTACAAATATTCAAATTTTAATACAATGTTTTTTTTACGAATAATCGACAACCTTTTATACAAAATTAAACATTCCACAATGCTTGCAGTAACCAATACCACGCACATACAAACCAAATGATGTAGAGTGAACAACAACATCCAGTCTTCTGCTATCCAACACGCAAGATTTAATATCCATCACTCCAAACTTGTTATCAAACACGCCATATTTGTTAGTCAATGTATGTTCGAATATGTTATCCATACTAAAAGAAAAAATATCAAAACAAAGATACATTTACGTTATCTTTCTTAAATTATCTCATCTTTCTTTTCTATTTTACGTTATCTTTCTTAAATTATATTTCTTATATATATATAATTTAGAATTTAAAACAGATAAGATATATATATATATATA
>JAECUM010001910.1:0-72345 GCA_016617855.1 Megalonaias nervosa | reverse complement strand
CTTTTAATGAAAAATTTATACAACGAGTGGTATATCATTGATACAGCGTACATACTGTACATATATGTTATTTATATCACATACAAATACATATATTTGCCCTTTGAACGGAGTTCAGATTTACTACAGGCAGCCGTGTATTGACCTAGTGAATGAGCTCCTCACATCTCCGAGTGTGTCCGCTACAAAATGTAGTTCTCTGCCTTAGTGGCTATTTACAATCACCTCTGCATATTGATGAGTTGATTGTTTTCTTTTCTTGGTTTCTAATTTTCTCCACATTGATTAAATCAATATAATACACACTTATGATTTAAACATGAAAGATGGTTGTAATGATAAATGTAGAGCGGTAGCAACACTTGGACAAATACCGGCGCATGGAAATTAATGTGGAATAGAAACTAAGCCAACTGACGAACCAACAAGAGGTAATTAAAATATTTTAATATATTTACAGTTGATCTAAGTCATTATTCTGCTTTAGCAACAGTACAACCGACCCACAAACTCTCTCTCTCTCTCTCTCTCTCTCTCTCTCTCGTCGGTTTGACTTTAAAACTCTGTCTCTGTCTGTCTGTCTGTCTCTCATCCTTTGGTCGGTTTGAGTTAACTTTTTTCCATCATTCATAAATCCAGAGATATTGTCGGAAAATCCTCTACGTTCGCCATTTCATAGAGTTTAGCCCGTATCCTGCTACGATGGTCGATCGATCGATCGATCGAGAGAGAGAGAGAGAGAGCTTTGGACATTTTCATATTTAAATAATAATAATCGATTTTTTTTTTTTTTTTGGTATGTTTAAGAAAAAACAACAACAACAATAAAACAAAAACATAACATTAAATATATCACAGTATGTGTACCACGTAACCGAGGAATTTACTGGTTTGCAACATTGTATCATTGATAAACACTGTTGATAAATACCAAGGAGAGTGCACACGTATCGTTACGACGAACCATATTCTTGTAGGTTACTTGGTGTAATTTCTATTTCAAGGTTTTAATCGAGCCCAAAATCCTTTTATCTCTCATTCCACATTTCTGCGCAGTTTGTACGTTATGCTTGAGAGGGGAGGGGAGAACAGAAAGCAGAAAGGATTGTGATGAAAATGTGTACCATATTAAATTAATTTCGAAAACGGGGATTATTAATACATTTCATCATTATTTTTCATACGTCACTAGAAAATAATGTGTGGAAATTGATCATTGATCTAGAATCAACTGCAGACGCTCGCGAGAATGTTTATATATGCGTATTATTGCGCCATGGGTGGATCACAATTTGATATACCAATAGTATTGGTATATCAAATTGCTTTATACCAACACTTTAAATGTATGTTATTTTTTAATGTATGTGGTATATATATATATATATATATATATATATATATATATATATATATATATATATATATATATATATATATATATATGAAATTATTTGTTATTCAGTTTCATATTTGATTGCGTCTTATTTGCAGAGTAGAGATTATTTGGGGATTTCAATAGTTTTACTTGTAACTGTTTCCTTGAGGAATATTTGTATCACACTTCTGTCAGCAAAGCATTCAACCATTCGAATTGTTTGGCTCATTCTAAAGAATCGAATGGAAGAGTGAAAATTACAAACATACTTTGATATTGAGAAAGTGTCAGTGGCGGCGAACGTATTGACTGTTCAAACATTGCAGAACAAGAGCGTCCAAGGCCAGCGGATGTCTTCCAAGCCCTAGTGGTTAGAAAAGTCCAAATCGCCGACATAGCGGCCTTACAAAATGGAAGCAGAGGGCGATATGTCAGATATGCCAAGGGAGGGTCCCCAATCCTCCCAAATGGACAAAGTTTAGAAATTAGATGTAAGACAATACCAGTCAACATAGCCCATCCAACTGAGAGAGCAGCTACTTACTGGGGCTACTATACCTTCACATCAGGGGTCAGGGTTGTGGTTATGACCAGTGAAAAAGCACAAAACGTAGAACTTTTTCTATGTTACGGGTTTCTTAGCTAAGTGATGGTACAGGGGATGTGTCTACTACTCACATGTGTCAGAGATGCAGAAAAGGGTCACGCTCCAAGGGAGTGCCAAAATCCAATACAAACTGATAACAGACATGAGACTTACGCCGCAAAGGCAGATAATAATAAACCAGAAGAAGAAATGGAAGGGGCCCTAGAGGCAGTCCAGGACCAAGAGTAGTACATGAAATTTCTTAAAGGGGATCAAGGGTGGAACAAACATGGAGTGGGAGGAGGAGAACTTTGAAAATAAGAATGAAACTCCTTGCGAAGAATCAAGGAGACAAAAGGGGTTAAAGGGAAATAAGAAACATTAAAAGTGAAGAGCTTGACTGGTGCTAGTATAGAAAATTACAGTACCGTATTATATCCTGGAAAAGCTGAACTTCCAGGACACAGATGAGATAGAAACTTAGGAATGTAGCCTTCCTCTGGTAGAAAGCACTGTACTACGTTCTGGAAGAACAAAACTTCCTGTACGTAGAGGTGGTGATAGAAACATGGGAATCTGCCTTCCTCTGGAGGAAAATCCCTATAAAGATACAGAGGAACAAAGTGTTCATATAACATCGGACGAGGAGGTATCGCAGGTGATTACGGGAATAAACACATCTACCTCGACTCCTAAGCCGTCAAAACGGAGATACGCAACATCTACAGAATGGCCGTCCAGTGAGCATCTGGATGAGATGTTAGCCAAGCAGAGATAACTACAGAGAGCGAAGGGGTTGTCTTTGCCTCGGATGACTATCTATCCGTCGACAGAAGGGTGGATGTTAAACAATGATAGCTTGAGTTGGGCATGGGAATCACGGCTTATTATCAGGTAATAAGAAACGCTCTTAAAGGAATTATTTCACTTACATTGTATCAGAAGTTCAAGCAAGCTCAGGTGTGCCTGTGGCGTTAGTTGCTGCTACTACTCCAACTACTACTTTTACTACTACTCCTACTAATTTCTTTCATTGTTGTTCGTAATAATCTAAGCTGTGCTTAAATAAGATATGAATATTTTATTTCTGACTGGATGGTACATGCATATAAATGCAAATATAAATCTATTTTAAACATAAAAGATCATGTGTGTCAAATGTACAAATATAGAGACACGTGCAATTATTGAATGTGACTGTCATCGTTAAGAGCACAATTATGTAAGACATTTAATTTGTTTCTTCTATCTATAATCCTAGAACTAAAACAAATATCACAGTTCCACAGAGATTGAAAGAAACAAATCATATTATTGGATAGTCTTGTCATCAATAAAACATATACTTTATAATTCATTCTGAAAAAATAAATATATTATAGCTTACAAACATGATAGATGTGCTGTTCCATCTTGGAATGATTGAAAGTAAACGAAGATTATTGTTATATCTAGTAGATTATTTTACTTTTTATGCATATACTAACTTGTGTCAATAAAGGTGCTCAATACAATTAGCAGCAATGACATTTGGATAATCTAAGTGTGATATTTAAAGAACTATTTAATAGCATGTATGTTCCAGTAAACCTGTAATGTTGTGTATATCGTATATTCATCATCTGACAGATTTGATTTTAAAATATGAGGCCAATAAGTATAACTGTTGACATATACAAGATCATGACCATTTAGAAGTACAGAAGGAGGAGTTGGTAACTTGAAAGATGTTGACTGAAAAACAACGCATGCCGATTGTTGTATATTATATACAATATCATTTTCGGATGCACAATATTCACATATCTTTAATAATTTCCTTAAACCTTTGATAGAAGGACTTATAAATGATATATCATCAGCAAAACAAATATTGTTAAGAAATAAATCTTTGTGATACAAATATCAAGGGCGAAAGAACACCTCCCTGCCTCACTCCATTTGCTGCAATTAGCTGCATGGAAGGAATATGATACTGCACTTTTCCAACGCACTAGACAGGTTTTGATTGTGGAGAAGCATTTAAACTACGTGTCCAATGACTGACCCTATCAAATACCTTACTAGCTTCTAATAAACATGTTGTTGTGTTGGGTTTAACGCCATTTCTAAGCGCAATATAGGTTATATATGGTGGCCTGTATAACTGGTAGAGGAAGAACCCAGAAAACCTTGGTAAGAACCACGGACCCACCAGAAGCTACTGACAGCTTTGCCACATACACACAATGGCCGAGCCTGAGACTCAAACCCACGCAGACAGAAGTGAGGTGGTAGTCCTCGGTAAAGGAGAGCGCTTTAGACCATTCAGCCACCTTGGACCCCAAAATAAAGATGCAAACACGGGGCTACCATGTTGCAAATAATAGTTGGCAGTTTCTTTAAAGGCATTGAAACGTATGCCTGTTGAATGCTGTTTCTTAAAATAAAACTGATTATTAGAAATTGCGACTACACATCGTTGTGGTACAAGACATTCAAATATTTTCGTAATAATTGTCATGAGATTTATAGGTCAATAATTACTTTTGTTTACCTGGTTACCAATTTTCCCTTTCAAAAGCGGGAAAATTATAACTTTTGTAACATCATCTGGAACAAAATTATGTGAAGCGTTGCAATTAAATAAAATCATTGAAACAACACGGAGTCTATTACCAGAAAATGTAAAATGTTTAACACAGAATAACTCTGGCCTGAACATTTACCTCCCCTTTGTTTACCTATGACACGTTCAATTTCCGACAATGAAATAAGTTATGTTAAAATAGAAGGGGGCTTACATGCTGAAAGGTAATAATCCTTTTTCGGATTGTATCCAAAACTATTGAGCAAGAATTTAAATAGAGTGTTGCACATTTTGCATATGATGGTCATAGTTTCCATCTATGTAAATTGGTAGCATTATTCTGTTTTAAATCCACGGGACTACGACAGTCATGGTCATTACAGACCATTATGCAATAAAGAATCTCTGTCTTAGTTAATAAGAATGCAGATGTCTTGGTTTAATTTATTTTTAGTCAGTAGTTAGGTCAGACTAAAGGATGAGGTATTTCAAACTAACGAGTTCATGTTGACATTAATGACGACCGGGAAGTAGGTCAGCATTGATCGTCATTAAAGTAGGGCGATTGTCGGATCCTATTAGGGTATGAATTATTCTCGTATCACTTATACAGGAGTTAGCAGAAGGTGAAGAGACACAATTACCCAATCAAAAAATAGCATTGCTCGTGTCAATATTGTTCAGGGTAGATCAGGTTACGCCTGCTACCGTAAGTAGTTAGTAACAAAAGACGGTACTACCTGTGATTATTGACGCATAATGGACAACCACAGCTGGCTCCATCTGAAAGGTCGTCTCAGGCGGATCAGGCGGCTGAGCAGATATGCTCATCCTCTCTGCTACGAAGGCAGATGGCAATAGCTGTGTGGACAGAGCAGGACGTCCGCTGTGGTGCAGTAGGACCTAACAGCTATCCACTACATCGCGACTTCTTACAGGAATCTCGACATTATCGTGCCACTAGATTCAGAGAGACTAGGGTGAGACAGAGAGTGTGACTTTGGGCAACTTTCCCTCGTTTAAATCCAACTCACGCACGAGTAATGTCATTATTTTCCTTGCCCTACCAGATGCTTTCAAGTCCTCTGGTGATGTGCAAGTGGCAAAACAGCAGGTATGGATAGACCGGGAGCTGTAGCTACAGACTTGCACACAGGCGACTTCATTTACTATCGGTGCCAGCTATATGCGCACACTTATGAAAAGTACATCACCATACAGACCAGAGGGAAGAACAACTCTAATTGGTACAGTAGTGGCCTGATTCAACATCCAGATAATAACTCTGAGTGAAACTCGCATAAATGATCAATGAACACTCTCCGAGTTGGCTAGGCCTTCTTCTGGAGTATCCGATATTTAAACAGAGTGATGAGAAGATGGTGTTGAATTTGCAATCAAATCACAATTAGTCAGCAAGCTAACAAATCCCCCAAAGGGCGTGAACAACAGACTAATGCAAACGAGACGCTAAACCAAGTTGCATGTTGCATCAACCATGACTAACCCAGAGAAGATCAATGACAAATTTTATGAAGACAAGGAGTCTCTTATCGCAGAAGTACCGAAGGCAGATTAGCTCATCATCCCCTGTAACTTCAATGCTAAATTTGGCCCAGATCACCAGACATGGCCAAGCATCATCGGCAAAATGAACTTCGGCAATTGCAACAAAAACGGACTCTACCTACTGAGAAAATGAGCTAATCACAAACACGGCATTCCGACTGCCAAACCACAAAAATGCGTCACGGATGCAACAACAAGATAAAAATAGAATTGAAAAGCTCCTTGCCTCCAAACAGAAGCATGTGAAACAAGCATTTTTTTCAGAGACTCGCAGCCAAATAGAAACAATGTTGTACATATTTAAAAGCTCCACATTGACACGGAATGATAAAAGTCACAAATAAAGGTAACTTTTTTTTGACACAGCGAAGAAATTAGGAAACGCCAAAGTGAATTTTTCTCTAAGCTTTGTTTATTCTGGCGACCTGTTAGATTCCAAAACTATTAATATGTCTGTGTAACTTTTATTCGTCCCTGAAAAGTATATATATTGCCGGTAATTTTAAGTGTATCGCTAGAATTGTTATTCTATTTCTATGTGACATTTTTCGTGCGTTATTAGAAACTTTTCATTCGTATTTGAGAAGTTATTATTATTATTATTATTATTATTATTATATCAGCTTTTTATTCGTTTCTGGTTTAGCATTATGGCTTATTACTATATGTCATCCAGTTTAACGCTTTATTTCTGGTTGTCATATTGTCTTCCGGTGAGTTCAATGTTTTATTCGCCTTTGATAACTTATTATCTATGACTGTGTTATAAGCCTAATTTCACTCTCAGTACATATCAGGTTCTATATATTAGTAGTGACAGTTGGCCTTGATATTAATCACAACATCCTGGATATTTGATATCAGGGACTTTCAAAAGGCACATTTCTGTTGCTTTTTTTCCCATCGCTACTGCCAAAAATGTTCCATTAGGTTCAAAGGATACATAAACACCAAGTAAGGGTCCTACAACTTTATGTAAAGCTAAACATGAAATCTATCAAAAAGAAAACCCAGAAATGCTTACACTACGAAGCCCTGCCAGGCCATTTTCCTAGTCCATCGGTGTTGCCAACAGCCCAGCACACTTGTATTCATGCAGTAAGTTTACATGACAGGTTGCAATACCGCGCATAAGCAGGCACAGATACAAGGTAGTGAACATCGTTTACCTTTCGAACCACGCGATAAGGCCCCTTTCATTATTCCATCATTTTGGACCAACTTGACGGCAAGAGAATAAAGACTTCAGCCCCTGGCCTAAACTCTGATGTTTTTGTGTGATGACCATACAATGCATTGATTTTCTTTGTCCGAGTCAACAGGTTATATGTGACAAGAGTTCCTATATAAAGTCATCTTATCATGCATATGCACAACATGCTCCACAGTTGACTTCCTGACTGACACCATCTTTTCTCGTAAACAGGTTTCGGAAAATCTGCAACGGCCCTCTAACCAACCAACTATACAACGTCTCAGAGGGTGAAAATCCAGTTTCCTCATGTGGTATGTCGCGGTATGAAAACAATAAGTTTGCAACATCTCATCGCATTGATTCTTGTTGTCTGCACAGAACGTTTGCAAAAAGTGAACCCAACGTCCAGTTAAAGCGTTCATCCTTTACATTCGCACGTAGGTTATAAGGCGTTGCTGCAATTCTTCGAATATCCACTAGTTCATACAGCCGTTTCAATAAGGTGCTAGTGAAGTTGGTCCCTTTGTCTGTTAAAATGACCCTTTGAAAACTGCTAAACAACTCTGTCAGTACTTTAGCAGTATTTATTGCATGCATATTCGTCAGAGGAATAGTTTCCTTGTATCTTTTGGCACCGTTAATTACCATCAGAATGTTTGCTTTCAGATTTCGTTCCTGATAATGGTTCCACAATATCCATTGCAGTTATCACTGGAGGGCAAACTATTGGTGCTTTCTATCCTTGCAGACCGTTTTGGCTGTCATCAGACACTCATGACGCTTTTTGAAATATCTTCTGATATCTGCAAATAATCCAGGTCAGGCGGATGCTAGTGACATTGCAATTGGTACTGTGCTAAGTCAGACAGTTGAAGGTGAGGAACACGCAGCGGCATATCGTAACAAAAATATGATGCTATCATGGAAAATATTTAAAATCGTGACGAACCAGAATCCACTGACATGGTTTAAGCATATACAGAGCAAGAATCAGCGGCTCCTTATACTGTATTTGGTACTCCTCCCTTCTTACTCCACTATAAGGCACAAGAACGGCAAACATCACGCAAATGCGGATGTATTATTGCACACTTAACTGAAATATGTTTAACAGGAATTGATTGACAAGATATACTGGTGTGCCGAGTATACTTTAAAAGTACTGAGCGACCTACTGCAATAGCTTAAGTTTTGTAGATTTTTCGAACTTCATTTTGTTGTGTTTCTTTGGAACCACAATGGAATGTAAGTTGATAATGACAGCAACCGATTTGTTGGATTTCTACTATTCTGTTTGGTCACTGGATGCAGTGCTGGAATGATTTACTCAGTTTAAAATCAGACACTTCAAGCTATTTTGCATTTAAGTAGTTACATAAGCTTTATGCAGCTTTCATCATTTTATGGATGTACCAAGCGAGCAAAATATTTTCAAAAATATATCGAGAACTTAATAATTTCTGTAAAGAAGGAAGGTGTTATCAACCTGATTTAATTCTCAATGTATAATTGGTTCTATCTGTTAGTAGTGACAACTGGCCAGAGACCTTAAACGGGCACATTTATGTTGTTTATCTTTGCAGCCTAATTGGACGTTCCTCATCTCTAACCTTTACTAAAACAATGATAGCGTCAGAGAACAGTCAGTTATGTGTATGGGTTTGGTGCATAGTGTAAAAGAGCGGAGTCTTGTTTGGAGTCTGCAGTCTGGATCTAATAGAAAGTAGTTGTGTGTATGTTTGTTTTCACATGTGTTTGTATGCATGCATGTGTTTATTTTATGTATTTTACGTCAATACTGCTGTCGTATATCATTATATAGTTGGGAATGCACTTGCATTTAAATATGAAGATGACCTGATTAGATTGTCAGGCTGTTTAAACAAGTGTTTCAATGGTTGATGCCATTGGCGGAGGCGGCTTATGCGTGTTAGGTTTTAAATGCGCTAAGTTTCTCGGACTCTGCATGGTGAAGAGTCATACAACTGTATGGGGGTGTTTTAACCTCGAGGAATATTTCGCACTTAAAGCAAACGTATATCACAATGACATACATTTCACAAGCAAGTGACTGCATTACACTTTTGAATTTTGGTTGTTCCTTGGACACTCTTGCCTGCAGGATCATGAAAGTTGCTAGGTGTGGAACAGAAGCATGAACAGAACAAACTTTCAAGCTGCGAATATGAGACTATGTGAGAAAGAAACAAGAATTGAACTCATTTTCAAGCTGTGAATGTGAGGCTGTCTATGTGAGAAAGAAACACTGAAATTCAGCTTGACCAAGACCAGTTGCATTAAGCACAAACTTGGTAGTATCTGAAATGTATTTATGTGATTATCCTTAAAGTAACTTCACTCAGTCTAGGCGAAGCAATGACAATTTTGGTATGAACGTGAAAGGTATCCTAATTTGGACTATACCCATCTGATTTACTCTGGTATGGTAAGTTTACATTTGGAAAGAAAGTCATTCTATGATGGCGTTTTATATAGTAGTAATGGCTAGCTATGCTAGATATGCATCCTCTGAAGGTTTTCCAACCAGCTTCAGTGGAAGCCGCACCATTCTTTGTAGAGA
This sequence comes from Megalonaias nervosa, assembly GCA_016617855.1. Taxonomy (NCBI): domain Eukaryota; kingdom Metazoa; phylum Mollusca; class Bivalvia; order Unionida; family Unionidae; genus Megalonaias; species Megalonaias nervosa. The sequence continues at coordinate 62,467 of JAECUM010001910.1, read as the reverse complement.
CTTCCCGCACTCAAATTTGAAGTGAATATTCTAAGCAACATTCATACCAAGTTTTATCAAATTTGGCTTCACCATTCTCAGGCATCTTTGCTAGCCAATGTTCCGATATGTTAATCTATAAACACCTTGGCGGATCGATCCGATTTTTCAGTGTTTTGGGTATATATGCCACTGCTTCCAATCAAAATTAAGTTGTTCAAATTTGAACACTTTTCCTACGTGATGGAAACAAGGAGAGCACACAACTGGAATTAACTTATAATGTGCAACTTTTTCAGTGCAGGTCCGCATTTGCACAAATAGATACATTCCCTCAAATACTCCTGTAACGGCTTCTCTCTGGTACGTAGCAAGACTTTCGATGTTAAACTTACAAAGTATCGTTTTAAAATCAATTGCCTCCACCATTTTCAGCCGATGTACAATGAACTGCGGTTACATGATATTGGTTAGTTGGTATTACATACAAAAGGAGGCAACTCGTGAAATCCAATGGATGTCGCTAGTAAAAAGCACTGATATATCAGAAAAATCAACATGATTACTATGGGATCCCTGTGGAATATAATTTTAATTTTTTTTATGGGAGCCAGTGATTGTTGCACGGGGATTCACAATAACAGAATTTATTGAAATACCAAGGGTTGAAATGTTGTAGAAACAGAGTTTGTACTTGTTGAAATATTTGCCAGAAGTTGAAACTTTGCAGAGATCGGTATATTAATGGAAGCAGAAGAAATATGTAAAATTTTCCGAACCTTGGAGGGGCGTATGTTAATAATGGTGGTGAGATAAACCTGAATTTTGACTGGTTAAGTTAGAGGTTTTAGGTGTGTTTCCAGGCGAAGTCTTATGTTTTATAAATGTATTACACTGCAAATTTTGGCAGTCAGGTGTTTTTCATGAAGCAAAACGTCTCGATTCCAGGGGAAAGGGATGTGTATTTTTTAGAGTCTATGAGAGACACGTAACCATGAGTGTATTGAGATGGTGATGCTATATACTGATGAGTGGCTAGTTAGTAATAATGTAGTTATGATAAGAAATAACTTTTGTTCAATCTATTTATTTAACTGAGATGTGAATTCTTTTAACGTATGAATTGGTTGTATTAACATTGGAGCAGCATGGCAGGGTATATGGTTATTTATTGATCAGTTATATGTGTGCATGTGTCTGACATTTAGTTCAGGATAGTGATTATTTGTTCACACTGCAGAGGCTTAATTGTCATTAAGCAAGAGCAGGCTATGCTACTGACAAATTATTCATGGTAACTAGTTCTACTGGCGAAATACATAATGATTCTTTACTATGTTAATCGTCTATGGAAAGAGAGAAACTGGAGTATATACAAACAAATACAACATTTTTGCATTGGATGCAAGGTTATGACCTAAGTCAATTAGCAGTTGAGTGTCTATTGTGAAATATGATATGGCTATACTGAAGTGTAACAAGAGGTGAATGTTAGTTCATTTCAGGAAGTTAGGAAGAATAAAGTTTTTAGGTTGCATTTATTTATTTCATTTATCTGGAAAATAACTTCTATGCCTAATACTAGGGGTTCCATGCCTAAGACAATGGAATCCACGATTGATATAAGAGTGAATGTTCTGAACGAAGAATGAATGACCAGAGGAAACAATAATGTTCCTGCATAATTCAGCTCCAACTGACAGGCTATATTGATTCTGGAGAGCAACCAGCAACCAGTTATCAGGTTTGACAGACATGCCAGGCAATTAAAATTCAAAACACTCACTCGATTTCATGATGAAATTTGCCATATCTATGTAAATGGAACTACTAACTTATTTTTGGAAATCTGAGTTGTCGTGGTGTTATATATATATATTTTTTTTAATTCTTGGTTCATAACTGTATCTATATTATATGCAATTTTTATACATGACTGTAAATTGTAATGATCATCTGTAGTCAAGGTATTAGATAGCCAATTTGTTGTACTTGGGTATAAAATTATATTTTAAGATATTATGAATGTAGATTACATAGGATATATAAACAGATGTTTCATGTTTCTAAAAATAAAACCTGTCAACTTTTGGGTAATTTCGCATTGGCTGGAGGGTTTAGGTTGGGTGGGTTCTTAGAAAAATTAAGTAATTTCCCATTGGATGAGTTTGGTCACATGAATAGGTATTTTGAAATATTAGATTGAATAGCAAGATCTGTTATGTGGAGTATATTGTGACAACACCATTTTGACATATCAGGGCTGTTGACAGACCATTGTATTCTTGGATCTGAAATTTAAATGGAACATTTCATTCTTTCAGACTAATAAAACTTTTTCAGGATTATTTTTGTATTAGTACCTCATAAATTTTCATTTTATAACACTTATAATTACATTGTTTAAGTTGATGACCAAAGAGTCATAATATACTTAATTTATTTTCTGGTAGATTTGATTTTGTTTATCTAATTAATTAAATTGTGATATTCTATTTGTAGGGACTCACGTTCTATTCTATATCTCTGCTTAGATCTCCATTTATTTCATTTATTTGATATAATATTTGCTTGATCCAGGCTATAACATCCTCTGGGCATCAACAACCACCACCAATAGGAAGAAAAACACCAAAATGGTTGAAACCAGTAGAAGTTGGTGCAACTGGTCTTGTTAAGCAATTCTATTAGACATAAAATATAAAACCTTTTAACTTCCAAGCTCCGATTTGTTTGTTTCTCTAACATTAAGGTGACTTTTTATATCCATGCTATATAAATTTCAACAGTTTGTAAAATAGATCATTCTACACTTTATTAGCAAACGATCAATGTTTACTGGTCCTAAGCAAATTTCATCACCATAAATGTCCTTGGAAAATACTGTAATTGGATACTGTTACGAATATGTAATTAAATTGCTTGTGTGTTAGTTTTAAATTCTTTTTATTTTATATTTGTTTCATTATATTTTATTGTAATGATTAGTTTTAAATTCTTTTTATTTTATATTTGTTTCATTTTATTTTATTGTAATGATTATTTTTACTGGATTTGATATTTTCCCCCGTAAATTCAGTCTTTTGTTTTGACGCAAAGGTATGACTTAAGCACTATTTTTGGCTCACCTTGGTTCATAGTTTTTGTAAACATCGAGTGAAAACAATTGGCTATTACCAAGGTCATCTTCAGCCTATGTGTTAGCTCTGTTGTAAAGTTTTATTTTTAAATTCATTTCCAGCGTGAGAATCTAATTCTTAGATAGGGCTATTCTAGCTACGTGCTAAATGACATTTTTTTTAATTGCGCTGTTCAAATTAGTGATCACATCGCCCTGTCATGTGACCTACCATGTGATCTAAAATCGAGGCTTAAAACAGCCATTCTGCTAGTAGATTGATGAGTCATAATTTTTACACCTCAGAGCTCAAGGTGTTTTATTGTTGAAGCCAGTTTGTTTTGAAGTTCATCTAGTTTTTGGGATTTAATAATTTATTCTCTAGAAAACTACACAAGTGCTTCTTCTTTTTATAAAATACTTGGACAAATACATTCAGTAGAAATTTATTCTGGAATTCTAAATGGGAACATTATAAATTGTGATTCAAATAGGAATTGTTGCCATTTGCACAACGACCTCATCTGACGTCATCACCTTCCATATTGGAATTTCATTGAGATTCGAACCTGGATTCAATTAGAACTGTTTAGTGATAGGACTTATATTTTTTCAACTTTAGGATTAATTTTTGGATTATATTTGCAAACCATAAGTCCTATTTCCTATTTTTACATTGTTTTCTAGGGAAATAAATTATTTTGTTAAAGATTAAAAAGCTTGTTGGCTTCACTCTTTTCTTTTGTTACTTTTGTACGAGCCTACACGTAACAGAAGAGAAAATTGGGGTTGCTCGCCCTTGGGATATATGAATTTTGGCTAAATATTTCAGAAAGTTGTTTTTTGAAATTTAAATTCCCCTAGTTTTTTAAATCCCAAGTACTATTTTACATCTTGTTTGAAATCTTTAGTGAAAACAACAGGCCTTCATTCACAATATCATCAAAAGTAGAGAATTTTTTTTGAATTTACTTAGGAGTGTTTAGACATTTTGAAAATGGAAGTCCAGCTAAACAAGTTGGAATTAGAGATAAGACTGGTTCAGATAGAAAAGATACAAATGGAAAGAGAAAGGGAAGTAAGGCAAATGTAGATGCAAATGCAAAGAGAAAAGGATGAAAGGAAATTTCAAATTATAATGAAAGAATTAGAGTTGGCAAAAGGAAAACACTCCCCTACTTTTGATGCTTATAGAAATATCAAGCTAGTGCCCCCTTTCAGAGAAGTAGACAGATATTTCCTCATTTTGAAAAAATTGCAGAAAATTTGAGGTGGCCAAGGGAGCATTGGACTCTATTATTACAATCTGTACTTACTGGTAGAGCTAGTGATATTTATTTTTCACTGTCACTAGAGCAGAGTGCTGACTATAATTTGGTTAAGAACTGTATCTTAAAGGGTTATGAGTTAGTCCCCGAGGCTTATCGGCAAAAATTCAGGAATTCCAGAAAATCCACTGACAAGACCTATATCGAATTTTCATGGGAAAAAGCACAACAATTTGATATGTGGTGTTCTTCTAGAAAGGGTAACAAAGATTACGAAAGTCTTGAACAACTCATGTTAGTTGAAGAGTTTAGGAACTGTGTCCATAGTGACATTAGGATGTATCTTGACGAGCATAATATCGAAACCTAGGAAAATGCTGCTCTTGCTGCTGATGAGTATTCTTTAACTCATAAAGTTCCCGTTGTAGGCAAATCTTTCACTCCGCAGTCTACTGGTAGAAAGGTATTTCACCCTAATACACAACTTTTAAAAATCAAGCTTCTGATAGACTTGATTCAAAGTCCTTGTCGACGTGTACCTATTGCAAGAAAAAAGGACACTTCATTTCTGATTGCTTCAAATTGAAATATAGGCATCAGAATCAAGATAGACATATCCCAAATGCTCTCATTTCTAAGAGGTCAAGGTCATGGTCATGTATTGAAAACAATACATTTGTTGGGTCTAATAAATCTCCGTCTGATTTTATTATGGAGAATTATGAACCATTCATGTCGAAGGGTTCTATATCACTCTTGGGTGATTTGGCCAATCCTATCCTTATTAAAATTTTAAGGGATACAGGAGCTTCTCAGTCTTTTATTATCAGGTACTTTGCCTTTTTCTGAGAAGTCCTGTTCTAATGAAAGTGTTCTCATTCAGGGAGTAGAGTGGGGCTTTATTAATGTTCCTCTCCATTCTGTAAATTTGTCGTCAGACTTAGTTTCAGGACATGTGACAGTCGGAATCGTGTCTACTTTATCCATTGAGGGCATTCATTCGTTACTGGGCAACGACCTAGCTGGAGACAAGGTTGTGGTTAATCTACTTGTAACTGACAAGCCTTCTTTGGATCAGAAAGTTGATCCTATTGAAAAAGAATACCCTGATTTATACCCAGCTTGTGCAGTAATCAGAGCTATGTCAAAGAAAGCTCTTGAGAATGATATTGATAAGGAAAATATTCCTTTAGCTGACCCATGTATTGGTCAGGCTTTTTGATGAGGTCACTTTCACTCCTAATTTGGATCAATCTTTTAAATACTCATTCTCTTTTATCTAATCAGGGTGACAAACGACAACCACTTGTCGTTGAACAGGAAAAAGATCCTAAGATCTCCTGTTTGTTTCAGAGGGCCATTAGTGAAACTGAAGCCACTGAAATACCTGTCTGTTATTTCACTAAAAATGGAATTCTTATGAGAAAATGGAGACCTCCCGAGGTACCTGCTAGTGACGAGTGGTCAGTAAACTATCAGATTGTAGTTCCAAAATCTTACAGTCAGGAAATACTTAGTTTGGCCCATGAAACTCCTCTGGCTGGTCATTTAGGGATAAATAAAACTTATCACAAGATCTTGACTCACTTTTATTGGCCAAAAATCAAAAGTGATGTTTGTAAATTTTGTAGATCTTGTCATACTTGTCAAATGGTAGGAAAACCCAATCAGAAGATACCTAAGGCTCATCTGCAACCTATTCTTGCATCTGACGAACCATTTAGCAGAATTATGGTAGACTGTGTTGGTCCCTTACCTAAGACCAAGTCAGGCAACCAATATTTGTTGACCATTATGTGTGCGTCAACAAGATTCCTGAGGCAATTCCTTTGAGGAATATTAAAACCAAAACCTATAGTAAAAGCTTTGATAAAGTTTTTTACTCAATTTGGCCTTCCCAAATTTGTCCAATCTGGTCAAAGGTCAAATTTTATGTCTGGAATTTTCCAGCTAGTTATGCTTGAATTTGGCACTCAGCAATTCAAGTCAAAAGTGAAATTATGGTTTCACAGAACTTTAATTGAGAGAAGTTTTGAGTCTTGTAATAGAGTTCATTCTCTCTTGCTCATTCTTCAAAATTTTCTTCAAATTAGAATTTACGGCCCTTACAGAGTTAAGAAGAAAATGAACGAGTTAAATTATAATAATAGTATTCTGATCTAAATAAATTAATGGAGTACTAGTATATTGAAAGAGATAGCCAGGCAAATTATACAATTAATTTAGTTGTACCTGTCCCACCAACTGAGGATTTAAGTGAAGAAATTCAATTGGACATTGTTGATCTTGGAGCAACAAATCTTCGGAATTCGGAAATTATGAAAAATCTAGACCAGAAACTTTTACATTTGCAACAAGAAAGAAATGAACTTAAACAGTTATTATTCGAATGTGAGCACTTGTTTCCAGATATTCCTATGAGGACAAACAAAATTTTTCATGACGCTGAAATTGTAGATTCAAAACCAGTGAAACAACACCCATACAGGATGAACCCTCTCAAACAGGAATACTTGAAAAAGGAAATTCAGTATTTTCTGGAGAACGATTTCATAGAGCCCCGTAAAAGTGACTGGAGTTCACCATGTATACTTATTCCGAAACCAGATAAAACTTTCCATATGTGCACTGATTATAGGAAGGTGAACAGTGTGACAAAAACAGATTCATTTCCATTTCCATTACCTATTTTTACATTGTTTTCTAGGGAAATAAATTATTTTGTTAAAATTTACAAAGCTTGTTGGCTTCACTCTTTTCTTTTGTTACTTCTGTACGAGCCTACACGTAACAATACTAATAAATTTCACACATGAGAAGATAATATTTTTCTTCTTTTTGTATATACATATAATTAAAGTAGTTGCTGAGGAAGCCACTTGATCCAATCTGATATTCTGGTATAAGCTGCATATAAACAAGGGCAAATATGTTATTATTTTTTTGGCCAAGTTTTTATAAATTACTACATTTAAGAATGCTAGTTATAAAGTTCAGCACAAAAAGAAAAATTGTACTTCAAACTATCAGTACAGTTTTGATTGGAAAATTAGGTGAGGGAGATGGGTTAATTCTCTATGCATAACATTTTCACTCCTACAAGAAAACTTTTCTTGCATTTTCTTATAAAAGTCAATTTGCTAAGTATTGAATATCAATCTTGATTCGACAAGATAAGAGTACCTATTCAATTCTTATCAAACAGACATTTTCTAACAGAAATGGGGAAAGTGATGGGAGATTGTCTTGGGAAGCAGTATGCAGCCAAGATTCAAGATTTAAAACCCCAAAACAGCCCCTAGCCAACCCTATCCTTAAAATGATACCCTGTCCCTGCAGTGAAGAAATCCAACGAACAGGGACAATAACATATAGCAAATAGCATTCATTGTATCAAATCAAATAAGGAAAAAGCAAAATATTATTTTGTCCCTGACCATATTAGTTTGTCCCTGACCATCTGACTGCAAGAGCATCCCCTATCCTGACAACAGGACTTCTTAGGTGGTAAACAGTTCATACCTTAAAATCCTGTATATTATATTACTTAATCAGATTTAATAAAATATAAAAAGACCCTTTCATAAATTTACATCGGTAAAAGTTGGTTTTTAAGTTTTTCAATGGGAGTCAGTTATTATAATAAAATTGCCCATGTAAATTCCTGGAAATGATATATGTGTGACCAAGAAGCAAACAATCATAGACTACAGAACTTTACTAAGTGAAATTATTTTTGCCCATCTTTTACCTAATTTTCTTTAGCCCAAATCAAGTTTTTCAAATTAAATGATTCTATATATTTGTTTTCAATACTTTCTTATTTCTTCTATTCACCACAGTTCTGGCAGATACATGTATATATGTGAATAGAAGAAGAGACTTTATTTTTGACAATTTGTCTTTTTATTCTTCAGTATTTAGTACATGGTTGCTCATGGTTTGGGGTAGCTTTCTTTTTTTGTGTTGAGAAGTTTGTTTGTTTGCTTTAGTACTTAATGGCAAATAAACACATGAAAGACTATGCAAAGTTGAGATAGAGAGAGTAAAATGCCCTTCCCAGCAACACACTGCAGCAGCCAATCTGGACTGCACATGAGTCAAACCTGTGACTTTTTGCTTGTAAGTCTGACACACTAACCATTCAGTCTCTGCAACGTCCCTATTTTGAATAATCTTGTGTTTGCATTTCCTGCACATTATTAAGAGTATAAGTTTGACATGTCCCAATAAAATAAAAATAAAGATGTAAATAAATACTATAAAAAGTCATCAGGATTCTATAATCAAATTTAAACCAGTGATGTAGAATTCATTTATAAGGTATTCCCTCATTATAAGGCTGTCACTGGGAACTAGTGAGTAGCATATTACATGTTACTTCCTTTTAATGTAATTGGATCCATGACCATACATGCCTTATAACAGAAACTGCAGTATAGTGAATGGTGCTAGTGAGGGAGTGTTAAATAGCAGGACAGGATATCATGATGGCAAAAACCAATTAAATAATGATCAAAATATATTTTGTTGCGTGTTCTGTCAAATATAATTATTTTTAAAAATATCCTGCAAAAATAGAAAGCAAAAAAATATCACAGATACTTAAGATAATAATTTGAAATATTTTTGCATAGGCAATTCATTTACAGTGATGCCTAAAATGACTGAGTATAGTCAAATGTTTAAAATACATAGGAATATAGTTTACTTTTTTGTGATGCAAGAAACAATAGAATGTAATTGCTTTGTAAGCTCTATAACTACTGGCTAGTTGTAATATTCTGGTCATTCAGTTCTATTATTTTTCCATCATATATAATTATATATAATTAATCTGATTTAATTTGTACTAGCTCCATATGTAGATACATCACATTTAACCTCACTTTAAATTCGCCAAGTTATTAATCTCGCCTCATCTTATACTCAGCATCGACCTGTATATGGAGAAAGGATGGAAAATTTGCCAAATTTGCTCATTCAACTTATACCCCACATCGACTTATAGGCTGGCATATATATATATATATATATATATATATATATATATATATATATATATATATATATATATATCTATCTGTCTGTAGAGGTTTCTGCACTGACAATTCAGCACAAGTCTACACATCTTGCCTCCCAATGAAAAAGTATTTTGTACTTTTTGAGTAACATTGGTGGATTTACATGAATAGTAGGAATTTCTGACCTATTGTATTAATACAAGAGCATCTTAATGTAATATATTAAAGTTCAAAGGTAAATTCCCATAATTTTTTATACTTTCTTGTCTTCAACAAATACCATAGTTATTTGAATATATGCCCCAGAGATGGTGTGGTTTCCAAACGAGTGGTTGGTGGGTGGGCATTTATTAGAGTACTAATAGCATCAGTACCATCATTCTAAAATTCCTGCTTAAAACAGTCTAAAAATAGACACGTGTACTGTTATAGGTGTCTGTATTGATTTTTTTAAATATCGTATGTCATTGTTTCACTGAAAACATTCATAAATTCATTCAATCTAACCGTCATTTGTTTGATCACTCATGTACTGTTTTAATTATCTGGACATACCATAATGGACACATATAGATCTATAAGCCTAAATAAGGTGGGAATTTCTTTTTTGTGTGGCTCCTGTTATAATAACTATGGTATGCATTCTGGTATATGCTAATTGGTATACCAAATCAAATGGAAATAATGTTCAATCACAATTCAAGAGAATCTTAATGAAACTATAATCACATAAAATAGTTCTAAAAGTTCATACTAGGAACAATGATGGCAAGCACTATTACACAATGTTATATCCAAATTCCATTTTTCACCCCAAAATGTGTATGACTAATTATTAGGAATGTCATATGGTGAGACGTCTGATTTGGGCTGAACATAGACTGGATTGTCATACTGTTTTGTCGCAGAGTTGTCATCACAATATAACTGCTTGTCAGTTACTGCATAATTTCTCTTATCTGTTTTTTTTCCTTTTCCCCTGAAATACAAAATTATATGAAATATATAAATATGGCAAAATATAAAGTTACTTTATCCCAAGTGGTCACCTTTCATATGTTGAAGTTTTTGTGTTAACAGAAGAAATGTTGGTTCATTTTTTCCAAACCTCATAAATTTTGATACCAGTAGTTTGAAAGTTACAATTTGTTTTAAAAATGTATTAAATTATTTTATTGGACATTGTTAATTTTGTTTTCACATTTCAGGTCCAATTTTTTTAATTACTGTCTGACAAAATTAAATTTGATTTTACCTCATGATACCAGAACCTCCAGAAGCTAAATCAACTTAAAGTTTTGAAAAAAGAACAAGCAATTAAACTACATGAAAGTTGAAAACTGATTCTTTTTTAATATGTTTGCATTTTCAAAGTTCTGAAATATGATCAAAGTTTAAATAATGTAGAACAAGTGAGAAAAGTGAGAATGTTATATTGGCAATATGGACTTAACATGATGACAATGTGCCAAACAATTTCATTCATGATGTAATTTCATCATTGCAGAAAATCATCCATTTGCAGATAAGAATAGAAATACAAAAGACATTAAGATGAATGTCCAGAAGGTGATCCATTAAGAACACCTGTCACAGGCTTGGAAGCAAGGTTTCTTGATCATATATAGTAATGAATACAGGAAATTAAACAAAAATGTTTGAGAGTCTTCCTTATGTCCTTTAGGTTAATAAATGTTGTATCCTATAACAGATATAGCTATGACTTACAAATGTATGAAAATGCAATAAAAAAAATGTATTTATGTAAAATTCACAAGGCTTTAATGGCTAGCCCATGAAAAATGATCTGGGCTGAATGTGTCTCCATTTCTGAAATCAAGTTACTCATCTTTTATTTTAAAATTTTACAAAAAATTTTTCTTTTATATATATATATATATATATATATATATATATATATATATATATATATATATATATCTCCAGTATATGTATATATATATGCACATTTCTTTATACCATATAAATGCTAAAGATTCTTGCATCTTATGCATAATCACTCAAATTATAGGAAGAAATACACAAGACTCCAAACCGATACTGGATATTAAACAGAGACAAGTAATTTAAAATCTGTTACCTTATTTTGCAGATGCAACAGATGCTGATTAGGAACAACACTCCCAACACTGCACACACAATAGCCAGGATTGTCACCAATGTCTTGTCATCAATACCAGATGATGGTGCTCCAGTCTTGGATGAAGTAACACTGGATGAGATGCAGTTTTGTTCTGTGAACAGTAGAATATATTAGGTTAATGGGATGAACAGTAGAACGTATTAGGCTAATGGAATAAATAGTAGAATGTTTTGGGCTAATGGGATGAATAGTAAAATGTATTAGGCTAATGGGATAAATTATGGAATGAATAGTAGAATGTTTTGGGCTAATGGGATAAATAGTAGCATATATTAGGCTAATGAGATGTTAAGATCTGAGCTGGTGTTTTTATTATTGTAAATTATGATGTCTCTTTTTTTCTAGCATATAGAAATTTCAAATTATTTCTTGTAGAGTGTATGAAAGTACAGAGGTAGGCACAATGGGCCCACTCTATATCCCTGAGACTGCAGGGTATGGTAGGATATAATTCTGCTGACTAATGCAAATTCAATTCTCAATAAATTCGTAACCAGCAAGGCATTGTGTGTATGAATTCTGCTAATTCCATTAGACTCTGAATATATCTCCAAGCCAGCAGGGTCTGGTGTGCATGAATTCTGATGACTAAAAACATAACTCTGACTATCCCCCAAAACAGCAGAGTATGGCATCTATGAATTCTGATGACTGTTCCCATTAGACTGATTATATCCCCAAGATAGTAAGGTATGATGTGTATGTATTCTGACAACTAATTCCATTACAACTCTAAGTACCCCCAGTTTTCCTTGTTGTGGTGGAGGAAACAAGAGAATTAAATTTAAAACAAAAAAAAATCCACTGATCGTAAATGGGTGGTCCATAGACATGCCAACATCAATAATCAAACAGGAGGCCACAGACTAAAGAATTTAACACCGACGTAATATCAGTTAATATATCTGGAAACAGAGAGTGTTTGAAGTAAAACAAACTAAAATTGTTCTAAAAGTATGACTCCAAGTCAACAGACTGTCTTTCATGTGAGGTACTGAATAAAAAATTATTTAAATTATTAAAAAACACTCATTAGCTATTAGATGGAACAGATATTTTAAATATTTGTATTATTTACAAGCTTGATCACAGAAATAAATAGGACTTACAGATGAACAAAACCAGCATAGTTTGTTAAAAAAAATCTTCCAATTTTAACTGTGAAAGAGATTAAAAGGAAATTTTCATGACTTCTGCTGACAGCTGGATTAACTGCTACTACTTCTACAAATATGTAGAGACTGTTTACTTTACCGCTACACTGCATAATACAGTGGGACAATAACAATAACTTCCATGTTAAATATTCACCCAAATACAAAATTAAAAATCTACATCATTATTGCACTTTCTCTTCAAGTTTTTCTTTTAATATTACATAAACAATTATGTTTTCCTGTGGTTTGAGATTAAATCTTGTGCTGTAGCAAATTAGCTTAGTCTTCATTCAAGCACCTCTGTCCTTGTGCCTGTTCCTACCTTGTACAATCAGTATCTTCTCCATGTTTATTCAATAGTCAGGTTAATCCAACAATATTCATGTGAACACTTTGTATTGGATTGCTGACACAAAACTTTACATCATCATCAGAGTTTAATAACAGACTTCAAATATGGGCTGATTTGGAAAACATATCCCTGCTCTCTGTTAAGGCTGATGTATTGAAGTGTGGCTTATAGACCTGATGACCTACCTCTGCTGTCTGTCCAAGTTAAAGTATTGAAGTGTAACTTACAAAGCTGACAATCTACCTCTGCTGTCTATCCTAGACAATGTACTGAAGTGTAGCTTTCAGAGCTGACAAACTACCTCTGCTGTCTGTCCTAGACAATGTACTGAAGTGTAGCTTTAAGAGCCGACAAACTACCTCTTCTGCCTGTCCTAGACAATGTACTGAAGTGTAGTTTTCAGAGCCGACAAACTACCTCTGCTGTCTGTCCTAGACAATGTACTGAAGTGTAGCTTTCAGAGCCGACAAACTACCTCTTCTGTCTGTCCTAGACAATGTACTGAAGTGTAGCTTACAGAGCTGACAACCTACATCTGCTGTCTAAGATGATGTATCTAAGTATAGCTTACAGAGCCGACAACCTCCCTCTGCTGTCTAAGATGATGTATTGAAGTGTAGCTTTCAGTGCCAATAACCTACCTCTGTTGTCTGTCCAAGATGATGTAATGAAGTGTAACTTCCAGGGCTGACAACCTACCTCTGTTGTCTGTCCCAGCTGATGTATTAAAGGGTGGCTTACAAAATTTGAAACCTACATCTGCTGTCTGTCCAAGCTGATGAATTGAAGTCTGGCTTACAAAGCTGACAACTTACCTTTGCTGTCTGTCCAAGCTGATGAATTGAAGTCTGGCTTACAAAGCTGATAACTTACCTTTGCTGTCTGTCCAAGCTGAAGAATTGAAGTCTGGCTTACAAAGCTGACAACTTACCTTTGCTGTCTGTCCAAGCTGATGAACTGAAGTCTGGCTTACAAAGCTGACAACTTACCTTTGCTGTCTGTCCAAGCTGATGTATTAAAGTTTGGCTTACAAAGCTGACATTCATTGTTTGGGTTTTTGGCATCAGAAGAATAACAATCTCTGCCTATGACACAGTTGTTTTCCTGGAAATTATAATATGTGAGTGTCAATGAATTTTTAAAATACTAATAACTAAGGCATATTTGTAACACATACTTTTCATAAATAATTGCTGGATTTAACGAATACTGGAAATCATAATATTTTACCATTAAGGCATTTCACACAATTCCTAATACCTAAGACATGTTTGCGACATATTAAAATCTTTCCATGAATAGCTGATTGATTAACTGTATACTTAAAATCTCAATATTTATCATCATTGTAAATGTTTAGTTTTAGCAAATTAGGGCTGTAAAGTTTCAGTGAATTATCAATGGACAAAAATATAAATCTTCAGAGGTAGTTTTGTGTGCTCCACTACATCAACATGGATGAAATGAATTGTATTTTTTATTCAAACACAAAGTATTAGTAGTAGTAGTATTAGTGTTACACACACGATTTTCATTTTGGCATATGTGTAATGGATGTCATTAATTTTAGCATTTGTGTAATGGATGTGATTCATTTTAGCTTATTTGTAATGGATGTGATTCATTTTGGCATATGTGTAATGGAATGGATGATTTATTTTGGCATGTGTGTAAATTGATGTGATTAATTTTGGCATATGTGTAATGAATGTGATTCATTTTAGCAAATGTGTAATTGATGTGATTCATTTGATGATGTGCTTAGAAACTGCTCAATGTATGTGTAAATTTAGACTTTTGTCATATTTTGAAAAAAGATACGTCTTGACCACACGAGCATAACATTAAATAGTGTTTTTTCTTTTCCTGGATTGCATCTCATTAGGATAAAGAAAAGACAAGACAAACTTTGTACGTAGATAAGAAATCGTTTTTAGCATGATTCTATTGTAATGGAAATGAAATGGCAAAACTGTCCATCCTTGTCATCATTATATAGAAAATATAGTCTAAATAGTTGAAATGTTAATTAAAAACTCACAAGTGCATTACCTTCAGTCACATCCACAGGAAGTCATTGTTACACAGTGTATATGGAACATTAATCACAGATTGTGTTACACATTAGAGACATCAAAATGGTGCAAATTACCAATAGCCCAGAAACTGTATGGGGGTTGCTGGGGTGATAATCCCAACAGGTGATGAAATGAAGTGTTGCTGTTTTATTCAAACACTAAGTATTATCAAACTTCACACAACATGAACTGCTGCCATTCATGCAGAATGTTAACATGATAAAATAATAAATCTGGATTCTTCAAAACAGTTCAAAGGGATTTTGTGTCATGAACCACGGCAAAAAGGGACACTGTGCAGTAAACCATGACAAAATGGGAATTCATGTTGTGAAGCATGGCAAAAGGATTTTGTGCCATAATCCATAGCAAAAAGGGATTTCATGCCGTAAACCATGAAATAGGGATTTCATGCCATAAACTATGGAAAAAGGTATTCTGTGCCATGAACCATGGCAAAAAGGGATTTTATGCCACAAACTGTTTAGAAACATCCCGATTAACATTTAGATTTTGAATACCTTAAACTGGCAAAAATTAGCTAGAAAAGGCTTTTTTTCAGTCCTTACCTTCCTCTTACAGCTATCAGAAGCACTGGTATTCCCAATATGACATTCAAAGCAGATGGAATTGTAGACAACATGGCGGTACTTGTCAGTTGTGACATTAATTCCATTGTTACTGATCTGGATCAAGGCACTGAGAGCATCAGGAAGGGGGCACATGACATTGCTCAGACTCATAAAAACTGCAGCCACAGTGCTCTTCTCTCCTGTTTTCTCATGTCTATATGGTATCTGTAGTAGTGGTACATTGTATTATTAATATTAGAATTATTGCTACATATAGCACATATATTGCTTGCTGGCAACACAGCTACAGCAACAAAGTATCTCAAGTTTAATGGTAATTTATAGCATACTTAGTAATTATCATATGATGTCACATGCAGTCAGTATTAAAAAATATGTAAAAATTTTATACTTTTTTTTTTACAAATGAGGTATATATTTTTGTGACACACAAGCCACAATGTTGTCTAAAACTAAGGTTATACAATACATACTTTAAAGATAAATGACACTGTATAAAATCAGACGTTACATTATTTTATTCTGCTATTAAATATTATCATACATACATACATACGCATGTAAGAACGTACATACGTACATACATACATACATACATACATACATCTGCTTTAGCATACATATGGTTTACTTTCTGATTCCTTAGAGAAAATTAAAAGAGTGGCAATTGTACTATGATATAAAGAAGTTGTTTGGTTGATATATCCTATGTTTGGTCTCAATAAAAAGTTGCTCTTCTTCTCAGAAAGAATTTTACATAGTAAACTTGCAGTGCATATATTGAAATGAATACCTCAGTGTACTCAAAGTGACAGGTCAGTTTTTCTGACTGCACAAAATTGTCGCCTGCAATACTGACGGCCGTGCAATTCACATGACGTTTATCACATGGCTGTCCATCTTGGGGAACTGGGATCAGTGTTGGCAGGGTTGCACTGGACACATTACAGTGGAAACCTGAGTAGCCATTATCACACAGACAAACACCTATAGGTAATGACATAATTTTTATAGTTTTATTTTACATCAGGAATACTGTGTATACCATGATAAAACAACTAACAATCACAAAGTGTGTATTGTATGTCATGCCATGATATAACATCTAACAGTCATATAGTGCATACTGTATGTCATACCATGACAGTTATTGTTAACTGAACAGTTACATCAGGAATACTGGTATGTCACACTGTAAAGTAACATGTCACATAATGAATAATGTATGTTATACCATGATATCTAACAGTCATGTCAGGAATACTGTGTTATGCCATGATATAACATCTAATAATCAAATAGTACATACTGTATGTCATGCCATGACATAACATCAAACGACATCACCTATCAATTTCTTTCAGTGATGCATATGTATAAAGGTACCTAATAATGAAAGTTCATTTCACAACAAGAAAAAAACTTTGTGAGCATTTAACTCCTTTGTGAAACAGAACTCACACTAATATATGTGTATACCATAATTTAGTTTATGGAACTGCAGGAAAAGTGGATGATTTAATTTCTTACATATGAATTTTTAAAGCAAGGTATTAATAAGTACTGATGCATATAACAGTGTATGTATTTTTATATAGATCATCTAGATGTATAAAAATTAGTCCAAATGATCACAAGATAAAAAATAACAGAAGTCATCATATCGAAGTAGACACATAGCTGTGTTCATGCCATCAAATAGATGAAATTTCCATATCTCAATTGACCTCTTTCAATATGTTTACTAGAAGATACATTTAATACTTAGTGGCCACAAATTTTATGTGTCAACCTTACCTTGCCATTTTCAACAAGTCAAACTGAGACAAAGTCTGCATCTAATTAATTATTTTAGACAATTACATAAAGCTGGTCCTTTCTCTTTCTATTAATATATCTTTCTGTTATTTTCTGGAGGCTCAAAGAATTTATATCAGTGGTCATACTTTTTTTTATATAACCAATAAAATCAATGAACTGTAATAATATCACCAATATCTGAATGGAGGTCTACTACCATTAGCACAATGGCCATGTTGACCACAATCCTCCAGGCAGGCTTTGTCCAGTAACTGGGTTAAGTTGAAGCCGGGAGGGGTTGGAGTGGTACCGTTACTGCCGTTACCACTATCAAGGCTCTCAGCAACCATATCCTTTGCTCGTGTAACACACTGATCTATGATGTCACGGAGGGCATCTCTTGCCCAAACCTTGTTCCCCGTTTCCTTTTGATGAGAAATGTTACTTGGTTACAATTTTAAAACTAAACACAAATTGTTGTTCATATTCATCATACAATTAAAACAAAAAATTATATATTATAATTGAAAATACAATTTGAAGGAATTTTCATGTCCTTTTCTATAATATTATCGATGCTTTATTTATTAATTATAATCACATATATGTCTGAAATCTCATAAGTGTTTGTGACATTCTAGACATAAAATCTGATCTGTAGTTTGGAACTTTACAGACATTCAGAGAAAAAAGAAACATTAAGTAATATAACAAGAATTTAAATGCATTTTAAATCTCAGGAGATATTCTTACTTCACAGCCATAAAGTTTAAACATTCCAAAGTACATGTAAATTGAGGTAGATTGTTTCCTTTTAAATTTTTTAATCATGTGGTTTATCCCATCCATAATGGATGACTGTGATGTGTTTTTTTCCTTACTACTTTTATTCTTATCACTGAAAATGACACATGTATAATAAATATTAACTGAGTCATACATGCAGAGAAATGTTAACTGCCACTGAGCACTGAACCAAAGACAACTCACACCAGTATCAGGTACATATTCCATAAGACTAACAGGTCTGGGCAGCTTGAATAGTCAGGAGATTGCCTTGCCTACACTGAATAATACAACTGTAACAAATTGATATAAAATTCAGGGTATTGTACAATCAAATAAATTCACCTTGTAATCATGGATACAGTTGTCAACTGGGGCTGTCAGGTTGTTTCCAATCAATGCCTTGCAGTCCTTTGTGATGCTATTGTTCAGAATTTCATCCTCACAGTATCTCCTGGCATCAGCATCTGAGATGCTAAAATTACTTGTGGTCTGGAAAACAGTAAACTGAACCAATCTTATTTATCCAAATCCTGTTGAACATTTAAAATCAAATATCTATAAATTAATCTCTCCGGTGATCTATCCCACCCCATGTTACATATTTGGACAGCTAGTTTTGGGTGGGAGAACCTCCCACCCATCATAAATCTAAATAAATCAGATATCTAATGATAGCTGCCAACCCCCAAGTACAAAAATACTGATTGCTTATGACAAAAATACTGATTTTCAGGACCAAATACTGATTTTTTAAATTTTAATGCATATGTAACTACTTGCAACATATACAACGATCAGTAAGGTAGGGCAGTACCTTACATAATTATTTAATGTCAAAGATGCATGTGTTGCACGCTTGCACCTTCTGGACAGGCACCCTGTTCCATTCGGGTGCCCATTCAGAAGGTGCAAGAGTGCAACACACTCAGACACAGGCTGTTTATAGGAGCCTTTTCCACACCTTGTTTATTTTTTTCAATTATTATCGATTCCAATGTACCAACTGTCATTGATAATCTCAATTCTGTGTGATTTTCTTACTGAACTGTTTTCATTCTAGCATACGAGTAATCCTTGCGATTTTACCGTCTGGAAAATGCGTCCAAAATAAAATCGCCAGCAACACTAGTAACTGAAAGAGGAAGGTTCATTTCTAAAAGAAATTTAATAAACCGAATTTTGATCGAATTACATCAAGGTTCTCTCTGGTATTTATACACATCCAAGTTCAGGCTGAGTTGTGTATGATGAAGCAGCAAGCTGATGTTTATTAGCTTTTTTGTTGTATTTCATGTGCACCTCCATGCCCAATAGCGAAATCACATTACACAATTTCCAAAATGTAAAG
Organism: Megalonaias nervosa; assembly: GCA_016617855.1. NCBI lineage: Eukaryota > Metazoa > Mollusca > Bivalvia > Unionida > Unionidae > Megalonaias > Megalonaias nervosa. The sequence continues at coordinate 42,797 of JAECUM010001910.1, read as the reverse complement.
TCTTCTCCTTTACTAGATGATTTCACAAATCTAAACAAGACGGCACAATTGTCTTTTCAGTTCTGTTTTCTTGTCTTTTCTGGTGAAAATTCTGAATATTCTGCTTTCCTATTCAACATGAATAGAAGTTGAATATTACGAAGATGAAACACAGTGGTAGCAGTAACTGTTTGCGAAATCCAATAAAGACAGTCATTGTAGCCTCGATTTCGAATGAACCAATAATATTGTAGAATTGTATTCCTATATACATGCGATACATTTCTATCAGAATGGAACCGAGTGCCTGTTCTAAACTGAAAATTGCAAGGAAATTTTTTATTATTTTTTTAAAATTAAAAAACGTATTTTTTGCAAAAAAACCTACACCCGTATTCAGGACCAAAATACGGGACAAATACGGAAAAAACAGGACAGTTGGCAGCGATGCTAATGTGGAATGGGAAAGGTTTCTTTTCTGTGACTTTTTCAAACCCATATTATATCTGGACAGTTAATTTTGGGTGGAAGAACTTCCCACACATCATAAATATCCAGATATCTAACATGGATGGGAAAGGTCAGAGGAAGCTCTGACTAATCTACAGAAAACATCTGTTATCTTCTTCCTCCGTATCTTTACTATCTTACTGAAGCTTTCCAGCTTGCAGAAATTGACAAAAGTCAATAAAATAATAAGACTCATCATTGATCCTAATATATTGCTAGCCAGGTGCAAACTGTTTTGCAAATAGGCTTGTAATAGTGCATCCTCCAATTCCTTGCTAATGGTGCTGACACCTTGGCAGTTTTTATTCTATTTTATACACTTTTTGGAACTTTACCTGATTTACCAATACTTAATTGCCAACATTTTAGAGGAAACTCAGTGGTGCTTTGTTCACACATGTGCATGCATTTCTGTAAGAAAATCTTTGATTTTCAACCAAAAACTCTGAAAAGTTTAATTTCCACTGACTTGTGGTACAAGAAAGTTAATACCATAAAAATTCCAAAATTGTTTCTCACATGACTTGAAAGATCACAGTTTTTAGAATTCAAATGTTATTTTATGACCCGAGCTTTAATGCATAGATCAATAATATAAATGTGATGGCCTCAACTGAACCACAATCTGTCTTGTGTGACCTCTACTGAGCCACCACATGCCTTGTGTGACTTCTACTGAGCCACCACATGCCTTGTGTGACCTCTACTGAGCCACCACATGCCTTGTGTGACCTCTACTGAACCACCACCTGTCTTGTGTGACTTCTACTGAGCCACCACATGCCTTGTGTGACTTCTACTGAGCCACCACATGCCTTGTGTGACCTCTACTGAGCCACTGTCTGTCTTGTGAGACCTCTATAGAGCAACCACTTGTCTTATATGACCACAGTAGAGCTACCACCTGTCTTGTGAGACCTCTATTAAACAACAAATTTGTCTTGTGGGATCTTTTTTTGGAAGGTTTTTTTTTCCTAAGTTTTGTATTTTTTGAATTCTTTATTTTCACTTTTTCAGAACTTACATTTGAATTAGCACCACACAGCCAGTATTGTGCCTTTAGACCCTATCAACACATACACATGCTCTTTAATTAAGCAGTTCTGAGAATAGTTTAATTTCAGTGCTCAAACAGACACTTATTTGAGTATAAAGCCAGATATGGATGCTATGATGTCTCATGAGTGTCACCTTCCTTATAAAACCTCCAAACAAATCCAGTCTATGAATGACTTTCCTTTTAACAGCCATGTCTCTTAAAAGTTAAGCCAAAATGGCTGAATATATCATGTGTCTGGTGAAAAGAGGTTGTATTATGCTGGAAATCATTGAGATCAACTAGAAACAGTTTAACTTACAATGTCAATCACTGGAGTGACAGTCTATGGACTGGAATCTGGTTCAGTCTCTGTCTTATAAATGGACTTAAACTGCCAGTGGCTGGAGTGTCAGTGATACAGGAATCAAAGTCAGTGCTTTCCTGACAGATGGACTTGCATGGCCAGTCGGGGTGACTGTGGGACTGGAATCTGGTTCAGTCTGTCTGAGAGATGGACTTATACTGCTAGTGGCTGGAGTGACAGGGGTACAGGAATCAGAGTCAGTGTTTGCCTGACAGATGGACTAGCATCACCAGTCAGGGCAACAGTGGGACTGGAATCTGGTTCAGTCTTTGTCTGAGATGGACTTACATTGTCAGTGGCTGGAATGACAGTGTTATGGGAATCCGAGTCAGTGTTTGCCTGACAGATGGACTTGCATGGCCAGCTGGGGTGACAGTGGGACTATAGTCAGAGTCGGTGTTTGCCTGCAGGGACAGTTAGACTGACAGTGGGAATGGAATCAGAGCCAGCGTTTGCCTGCAGATTCAGATAACTTACAATGTCAATGGTTGGAGTGACAGTGTCTGCCTGTCTCTTTGCTCTTGGTCTGATGATTGGAGGCTTGGCCTGCATCACAAGGGAATCTGTTATATCATCTCCTGCAAAAAATGATGTTCAATCCAAATGTTAATTTTGAATGTAATAAAAGTGAACAGTTTAATACAATTTAGTTTATATTTAAAACTTGGTTCACACATTATGTTTCTGCCAAGCATGGGCCTTGGGGCTCAATTGCTAATGTGTTGAAACTGCATAAATTAACCAATCAACCAAAAAAGTGTGTTGATAATTACTTCATGTACAGAAACTTGAAAGTCTTTTACATTCTGAGCAATAGAGTTTCATGTTTCTCTCATTGCCATAGGTCATAATTTAGTATTAGATTTGTGTTACACTGTATTAGATTTGTATCTCATTGTCTTCAGTTTTGTAACACTGTTACTTGTACAGTTTTAAAATGACCTCTTAACTGATCATACCTGTATACTCATTTTTGAATACTAATTTGTTCATTTAAGACCTAGTTTAACTGTATCACAGAAATGGCACACAAACTCTGTAGATACATTTTTATTGTGTCTGTACATTTCTTTCATTTAAAAGAAAATAAAAAATAAAAATATTTTTTTACAAAATTCAAAATAAGGGGTGACTACTCACTGGACCTGTCACACTCAATCATTCCAAGGCCAGGAGTACACAAGGATTCTCTCCCTTGGACACAGCTGCAGTAATTGGCAGTGACAGACTGAGATGATGCCCCAACTCCATAAAAGATTGTATACGTCTCTCTGGAATATATATATATATATATATATATATATATATATATATATATATATATATATATATAAATAGATAGAGAGAGAGAGAGAGAGATTGAGGGACTAATCTATCTAATACGTAGGTCCTTTTTCTGTCACAGGTTTACTTTGTACCTATCTAGATAACAATAATGTAGCTGGTGAGCATCATAAACCTCCTACAAGTAATCTGAACCAATAGTACACATTCTATGATTTGTCAGTAAAGCCCAAAACTTATTTGTGTTTCTGTTCGACTTACTTTCCCTGTTTTTTGTTGCTTACCCTAGCACTTTTTCCCCCAAAGGGTTAAAATAAAAAAATTAAAGAAAAAAAATCCTGTGGGGGTAGGGGGTGGGGGAGCATTCATAGAGATTAAAGACTATGAAGATCAAAGGTCACAGGAAACACAATTGGTTACATAGTTTTGTGATCAGCAGTTCTAGTTTTTGGAGTTTGCAATATCATCTACAACTTTTGGATGAGTTATCATCAGATGTACTATAGTAGTCTACCATGGGATATCAAACAAAACTACTGCTGTGGAGATCAATGAATCAAAAGTCAGGGTCAGTGTTCAGATGGTTAGTTTACCAGTATGCTTGAAGATTAATGGGGATGACTAGTCCAAAGACCCAAGGTCAAGATCACAGAATGAACTGTCATGAACTATTTAGGGGTAGATTGTTCCAGTCTGTTTGAAGGGGCTATGTCTTCCATTTCCTTGCATGGTTTGTTATCAGTTTTAGTACAAATGTTTAACAGCAGAGATGGACTAGTTCTGGAAATCAGAAGTGTGAAAGGATGGAGGTCAAGATCACATGGGCCGTTTAATAGTGTGTACTAAGGCAGCAGCTACAATGTCACAGATAAGACAATAGATTTATAATTTTTCAAAAATCTATCCTATTTTTAAATTTTTTTTATTGATATTTCAGACTCCTATCTATATATGATGTTGAGAAAGGTCATAATTACTTACTTCCATGACATTAAAAAGCTGTTGAGGTTTGAGCCATAAACATGAACTTGTCCTCTACTATCAATCAGGTCATTACCATGACTTCCATCAAAATTGCCACATAATCCTGCAAATGATAAAATGATAATGGTTTAGTTTATATATATATATATATATATATATATATATTGTTCACATGTTCTATGTAGCTTGTAAGAGTTAGAGCTCTGTATTTTGTCACAGGTAACTGACATCGTAGGAAGTCAAGTTATATCATCAAAGTATTCCTGCGGAAGATCCCAGTGTCTAATCCCAGTGTCTATCTAATGGTAAAACGTTTGTATAAAGGACATCATTTATTAGAAATATAAATCTCTTTTCTGCCATTCAACTTTATACAGTGTGACCCCGCTATAGCACGCTCCGTTATAGCACAAATTTGAATATAATACAGTCGTGGTGTGGCTCCCAAAATTTCATATACATGTATTTTTCCCGAACACAAAAAAAAAATTTCTTTTTTAAAAGTACGAAAAAACAGAAAGTTTATTATCATTTTGGGGAAGAGATCGCATACAAATAATACAAGACGATCGTGGCATGATTCCTGAAATTTTATATGTATTTTTCTCATACACGAAAGATAGTGTTTTCTTCTTAAAAGTACAAAAATTAACGTGTACAATGTTTATTCAGGGATTGCGCATGGCTTCGCCAATGTTGCAAATTGAGAGTTTTTTCCTTATTGGCGGCAAAATATACCATCTGGTGATTTTTTTTTATTGCCGACATTGTTAGCTGTTTAAACTTGTATATACAACCATTGGTTTGGAGTGGAGAAATGCAGAGGCCCCATGAAAGGAAGCCGCAAAGTTGATATAAAATGCACTGAAATTTATCTATTGTTACATAAACAAATTCTTTGTCTATATTGACAAACAATCTTAACAGTACATTGTTATATCATAATCCTCTCATGTTGACATCTAGCATGAGTAATGTATGTTTTGAGATATCCGCTTTTTTAAAATTTACATTTCTGGTAGCGGAGAACAACTGGACGAGGCTTTATCTCATAATATATCTTTCATTGAATTTTCGGCCGCTCGCTAGTGATTAATATATTTACATAGACTGACATTTGTATGTGCATGGTAAGTAATATTCCTCTTCTTTTCACTCAGAATTAAATCCTTCAGAACATTCACATTTTCTGTAGTAATCTCTGTCATCAAACCAGAACACCTGCATCTCTATCATCGACTGACCCTTTCTTTAAATTTCAGACACATGCGTGGAAGGCAGCATCACTTCACTACCACAAATGTAAAAAAACAAAACAAACAAGATCTTACTTGTCTATTCAATAGGCAAAGAGGAACAGTAACTACAACTGACCATAAGATGGCCAATTCATATTTTAAAAAAATTTACACATATGAAAAAGTTTGCTGAAATTTAAAAGAAAACATTACCTCTGAAGCACCAACTGTTATGAAAATATGAAAACATACAAAGCAAATGGAAAAATAATCAGTCTCAATCATGCAATAGTTTTTTGATGTTGCCACCACTATAGGAAACGGGCATCTGTTTGGTTCTCCAAAGCTGTCCTTTAGTGGTGACTTCAATAACACATGCATCCTTCATCAAAGGAAGCCGACTGCAATCTTCAATAAAAACAAAGAACCTTTCTTCAAAGGAAGTCAGTACAGAGCTTAAATAAAATAAAAGCAATGGAATCTGATGTTTTGTTTCATTTTCCAACATGACTGGAACACTTTTACTGTGCTGTGAAAGTTTCCTTTTTACAGGAAAAAAGTTAATGCTTATGAACGCTACCAACGGCAGCTTAAAGCGCAAACTTTTACCGACTTAGGATGTACTGAAAAGTAAATGTGCTTCATCATTTGTTATGTGATTGTGCTATTTTTTTCCACTGAATTCAGACCTATATCACCTGTGACAAAATTATTGAATATTTTAAATGTGTGTGTGTGCATATTTTCGATGGAATTACTTGTATTGTGGATTCAATGTATGTGACGAGATTCGTGGGTGAGTACACGGTGTTGATACTTTATTCATGCTATACATTACACATGTATATATGAACAGTATACACGCATATGTACCAATGCGTGGTTTTCTGAATAAAGTAAAATATTATATATGCCTTCTCTGTTTCCACTACAGTTGTACTTCTTATTTAATACGCATCGATTTAAGATGATAACTGTGTCAATGAAGCATGTATTTTAGCGCCCACATTTATTACCCCACCACCACCCCAAATTTGTTGGGGTACATGCATCATTTTCTTCAGCTAACTGACCTGGTGGCTTATATAACTCAGTTCGGTCTATAACACGGTCGTCGAGTTCTATGGCTCCTAACTACAGTGTTATAACGGGGTCACTGTATTTTAATGCAAAACAAATTCCCTTCAGTGTCCTTTACAGACAAATTTTATTCTGGGTGACTCACTTAATGTTCAAGGTATGTAACTGCAGCTGTACAAGATAGTACAATTAGTACTGACAGTGAAGCTTACTATGACTATACTAACCAGTCCTGAGATGTAGCTGATAATGAAAATCTAAATGTGATGATTTGTCACACAGTAAGCATGACTGAATTAGCAGATTTCAGGGGCAGATTGGTTGGAGGGGGGCAGGTGGGGGGAAAAGTAAGCCCCCACCCACCTCTGAAACTGAACACAAAACAACTGGACTGTTTAATAGAGTATTTTTTCTTTACAATTAGATGGAAATGCTTAAAATGCAATAGCTTCCTGGGCCCCACACCAGGGGTTGCATCCCACAAACCTCTTGCCCACTTGTTACCTCCCACCCATCTACTCCCCACCACTAAATGTATTTCTGGAACACCAGTTGAATTTTTCTGCATGCATAAAGTTTTTGCCATAGCTATTGCTCATATCATGTAACCTTCAATAGGTATACAGTAATTGTCATCATGGACACTTAATTCTTTTTTAGGGCTCTAAAGGTCAGAATGAGCTTGCTGAATGCTATCTTGCATGAGAAGTAGATCAGACTTTATTTGCCAATCAGAGACATTGTTACTGAGACAGAATGTACCTCTATCCAAATTTTTGTCCTCAAATCTGTGATTAAGGTTTCATGACTAAGCCACACTACATACCTGTTGAATTTCTCCAGTCTGTTGCAGAACCCATGATCCAGATGTTGATAAAAGACTGGTAACTATTCTGGACACTTATCACTGTTCCAGTTGGCAGGCCAACCTGAAAGTTTATTACTTGTTACTACCATACATTCTTTTCAGGCTGACTTGATTTGTAGGCTTAACTCTAGATTTTAAAGTTGCTTAGTTTAATGAGTAATATTGGCTGCTTTCTACACACATTTATATTGGATTATTTCTACACCCATTTATTTTTTATGCTTTTTACATCCATTTATTTTGGATACTTTTTTCTACACCCATTTATATTAGATGATTTCTACATCCGTTTATATTGGATGCTCTGTACGCCCATTTATACTGGATGCTTTCTATGCCCATTTATACTGGATGCTCTCTATACCCATTTATATTTGATGCTCTCTACACCCATTTATATTGAATGCTCTCTACATCCATTTATATTGGATGCTTTGTACATCCATTATATTGGATGCTTTCTACACCCATTTACATTGTATGCTCTCTACACCAGTTTAAATTGGATGCTTTGTACACCCATTTATATTAGATGCTTTGTATGCCCATTTATATTGGATGCTCTCTACACCCATTTATATTAGATGCTTTCTACACTCATTTATATTGGATGTTTTCTACACCTATTTATATTGAATGCTTTCTACCCATTTATATTGGATTCTTTCTACATCCATTTATATCGGATGCTTTCTACACCCATTTAGACTGGATGTTTTCTACACACATTTACATTGGATGATCTCTACACTTATTTATATTGGATGCTCTCTATACCCATTTATATCGGATGTCCTCTATACCCATTTATATTAGATGTTTTCTACACCTATTTATATTGGATGTTTTCTACACCCATTTATGTTGGATGTTTTCTACACCCATTTATACTGGATGCTTTCTACACCCATTTATGTTGGATGTTTTCTACACCCATTTATACTGGATGCTTTCTATACCTATTTATATTGGATGTTTTCTACACCCATTTATACTGGATGTTTTCTACACCTGTTTATATTGAATGCTTTCTACACCTGTTTATATTGGATGTTTTCTACACACATTTATATTGGATGCACTTTACACCCATTTATACTGGATGCTTTGTACACCCATTTATATTAGATGCTTTGTATGCCCATTTATATTGGATGCTCTCTACACCCATTTATATTAGATGCTTTCTACACTCATTTATATTGGATGTTTTCTACACCTATTTATACTGAATGCTTTCTACCCATTTATATTGGATTCTTTCTACATCCATTTATATCGGATGCTTTCTACACCCATTTAGACTGGATGTTTTCTACACACATTTACATTGGATGATCTCTACACTTATTTATATTGGATGCTCTCTATACCCATTTATATCGGATGTCCTCTATACCCATTTATATTAGATGTTTTCTACACCTATTTATATTGGATGTTTTCTACACCCATTTATGTTGGATGTTTTCTACACCCATTTATACTGGATGCTTTCTACACCCATTTATGTTGGATGTTTTCTACACCCATTTATACTGGATGCTTTCTATACCTATTTATATTGGATGTTTTCTACACCCATTTATACTGGATGTTTTCTACACCTGTTTATATTGAATGCTTTCTACACCTGTTTATATTGGATGTTTTCTACACACATTTATATTGGATGCACTTTACACCCATTTATACTGGATGCTTTGTACACCCATTTATATTAGATGCTTTGTATGCCCATTTATATTGGATGCTCTCTACACCCATTTATATTAGATGCTTTCTACACCACTTATAACTATTGCTGCAAATAGAGTTATAAAAGATTTAAAGGAGATCAAACTTATAATCTTTGTGTTCAAAACCAGACTGTGTATTCATGATATTTTCAGAGCATGCAAAGTGAACCCAGATTCAGCCTGTAAGAATTAGAATTAATACCTGGCATATTGGGACAAAAATAAAACTGTAATTATGCAGTAGGAGACAAATTCAAGATATTATACACATACCTTTATCATAAATAAAATTGTTGAAAAATACTAGTCTTTCACTGTAAGAAACTGGCCCTAATTTGTATGACTGCAAATATACCCCCCCCCCCATCATAAACAATATGGATTATATGAATTAGGTGTATGAGAGTCAACATCTTAAAATGCAAGAATAGAAAAATACAATTTTCCAATTTTGAGTCTGATCTCAATTTTGGATGTGCTCAGTTGGTTTTTGGACAATGGGATCAGTTCTCAAATTCAATACAAAAAACAAAAATAAACTTGAAATTGTATACTGTACATTTCTTTTACACTAGTAATTCATCAATGGGAATGCCTTGGGCTTTCTCGTTGGATGCTATTAAAGACATCAGATATCATATTCCTCTGAGTGGGATACCTCCCTTCAAGAGGGTATTATCACCGACAAAACACTGTACTTTTGGGGATTAAAAAAACATAACCTGGGTAAAAGTACACTTTAATAAATGCATCACACTCAGTTTCATTTGCATGTGCTGAAATCTTTTCTCTACAATTACCCAAGTACAGAATGGAATCATTTTGCCTTATGTGCAGGAGGAAAAAGTCAGGAATTTTTCACTGATATCACAATATAGTTCATCTGAGCTGCCATATATAGCCTGGTTATTTTTCCCTTGCTTTCGATTGGATTTCATTCGGTGATGAGAGACATAAAATAAGATCCAATCAAAGTGCTTGTGGACTAAGATGAAGAAGTGATGTACTGTGGTTTAGATTCCCAATGATATATTATGGTTTAGATTCTCTTGGGTCAAAACAGACTTATGGCAGTGATACATTCTGAAAGGGTATGAGTTGTAAGGAATATGGTCATATGTATATAATGAGATATTCTGAAAGTGTGAGTTTTAAGGAGTATGGTCAGATGCATGTAGTGGCCATTTTGAATTTAACCCCAAGCGCAGATCTGTTATTACATGATTATAATTTCATTGATATCAAAACAACATGATGAAATGTTATCACTAATAGCAAGAAAAGCACTTACATGAGTAATTAATCACTTACACGAATAATTAATCACTTACATGAGTAATTAATCACTTACATGAGTAATTAATCACTTACATGAATAATTAATCACTTACACGAGTAATTAATCACTTACACGAGTAATTAATCACTTACATGAGTAATTAATCACTTACATGAGTAATTAATCACTTACACGAGTAATTAATCACTTACATGAGTAATTAATCCAAATGAGTCATTCAGATTCTACATTTAAAAGTTGCAGGGATAACATTCAAAGTGCAATGATTTTACTGATGGTTAAAACAGTGTTATTTTTCAATACCTATCATTTTATAAGGATATATTCCTCATACATCTAGTCCGATATTCATCCAACAAACACTTACCAAGTTGGGTGATACCACTCAGATTACATCTGAGTCTCTTTCATAGAGTTGACACGATTCATTGAACTGAGTCTCTTTCATAGAGTTGACACGATTTATTGAACTGAGTCTTTCATAGAGTTGACACGATTCATTGAACTGAGTCTTTCATAGAGTTGACATGATTCATTGAACTGAGTCTCTTTCATAGAGTTGACACGATTCATTGAACTGAGTCTCTTTCATAGAGTTGACATGATTCATTGAACTGAGTCTCTTTCATAGAGTTGATACGATTCATTGAATTGAGTCTCTTTCATAGAGTTGATATGATTCATTGAACTGAGTCTCTTTCATAGAGTTGACACGATTCATTGAACTGAGTCTCTTTCATAGAGTTGACATGATTCATTGAACTAAGTCTCTTTCAAAGACTTGAAGTGACTCATTAAAGTTATCTGACTTGCATCCAAAAGAGTCAAGGATGTTTCAATTGTTGATACTTATGTCTTAATTTGTAGGGACTTTGATTTTGTCTATTTTCATGGCATCTATCAAATTTTGTGTTTTTTGCAGAAAATGAGATTATAATGGTATATTTAGTTTGTGGAGTGGCAAAAGGTTTCAAATTTCCACAGTTAGCTAAATGTTTGTTGGGTATATAATTTTTTATATTTTAGTATCAGCCACAAAATCCAGAAAAACGGATTCCATCAAATAATAGTAAATTCACATTAATTTGATTATAATAGAATGAGAAAAAATATTCAAACTGTGCAGAAGGTGTAAATCATACAGATTTATTAGCCAGATATTACAGTGACAGATACATAAATGCTACATAAATCACATTTGATAATCTTTCATTTGATCTCAGTACAAATTTAGGTTGCTAAACATTGACAAAAATGAATTTTGCAATTTGTAACTTCATACAAAAAATTAACATGCTTCCTGCATAACCTTTTAATCACAGTGACAAATCCTCACTCACTGATTAAAAAAATTCCCCACCTTTTCTTTGTATGCAGAATAATATTTAGTGTGACAGTAAGTGTAACAAACTACCTTACCATAAAATAAACTCAGCACATAAGACCTGATATGATATACACATATACAGGGACTCAACACCTTTTTGTACCAATCATCATGTATCATAAATTAATGACCTATTTGTAGAACTAAGGTGATTTCATAATTCAATGTGCTGTTGTAACAATACAGCACTAACTCACTATAATGCCCTTCATTATAACACAGTTCCTGTTATAAGGCAAGCGTGATAGTGGATCCCATTTCATTAAGTGATAGTGAAATTATATGTATCACATCCTTCGTTATATGATGGTATACTCCATATCTATCATGGACAGTGTTATAATGGCTGAGTATAGAATTTTTGAAAATATCTAGCTTTAATCAGTGTTCAAAACTAAATGTATAGATTGTGAGAACACTACATTACACATGATCACAGGGGTATTCTTGTAAGACATCTGCCCACTCAAACTATTACCTCATATTTTTGTCCACATCCCATGCGTTTTACATAGGTTCCTGGGGTCAGCTCATTGTTTTTGTAAATCTGAACAGACATCATTTGGGTCTGGTGATGCTGCGAGTTTTGACAACCCCTAAAGGTGATGACATCATCCCCAGACTTGATTGCCACGGCACAATTACAGGTTGCCCTAGAGTGAGGGCTACATTGTCTGTACTCAGCTCTGACCTATAGTATAGATATTGCATTATATTGTATCACATAATGACAGCTTTGTCTGTACTCAACTCTGACCTATAGTATAGATACTGAATTATATTGTATCACATAATGACAGCTTCATCTGTACTCAACTCTGACCTATAGTATAGATGGTCATATTATATTATAACACATAATGACAGTATTATCCATGCTCAGTTCTGACAAGTAGAATAGATGGTGAATGAAGTGGGAACTTCAATGATCTTCTTTATAGAGAAAGCAAATTTTGAAGCAATTGTACAGTTGTAGAGCCTAATGACCCATACAACATGGTTGTTCAGTGCAAATTTTCGAACACTAACACATTGAAAATTATCAGTTTCAAAGCATTTCATACTTGCATAATATTATAAAAAGAGTACCAATGTTCAGACAAGCACATGGCTGAGTACCAACGTTCAGACAAGCACATGGCTAAGTTCCAAAGTATAGACAAGATCATGGCTGTAGAGTGCAAATTCTTTTACAAACAATTTTGACTGTATTAACCAAATGTTCAAACTCTGACATGGCTGCAGACTCAGACATGATTAAATACCAAACTAGCTGCAAAGAGTCAATTTTCCGAAGAGTATGTTTGAAGAGTGCATAATCTAAACTACCACAAGTGTTGAAGATTATACTTTTCCAACTACAGTAATCTCCATATCAAATGAATCCCAATAACCCACTAAAATCATTTTGTCATATCCGAATTTTTGTTCTAACCAAGGTAAATATTATATAAAACATTGTCATGACTTTCCAATATACTTGATAATATCTGGTATTTTCCTTTATAAGCAGATTGCCGATTATTAAACACCAACATGGTTACAGATAGTCATTATTTGAATCACTAACATTACTGCAAAAGGCCAACTTACAAACTTCATTATGGTTGTAGAAAGCCAATATACCATCGAGAGCAAGGCTGCAGAGTTCGTATTTTATGGCTGCATAAACAAAACTTGAAGAGGTTACGTTTTGAAATACACAGTTGAAGATTATTATTTTCAGTCCAATACATGGTTAGATCCAGTTTTAGCACATCAAAAAACACATAAAACATTTGATGTCAATAATCTTGAAGTGAGATTCTAAAATGGAAATCTGGTTACAAACATTAACAGAGAGCAGAAAAATTGTATCAAACCAAATAGTCCTAAATGTTGGGTTTATAAGCTATTCCTGTTTTGGATCCATACAAAATTAAAGAGCTTGTGATAATGATATTTAAATGTTGACTTATTTATATAAAAATATAAAAATTAGCTTTTTTTACCAGAGTTGGCCTGAATAGCAAGTAAGCAGCCAAGAGTGGCCCAAATTGCGAGTTGGAAACCAAGATGGGTCCAAATAGCAACTGAACATGATTGGTCCAAATAATAAGTGAATAACCAAGATTGGTCTGAACTGCAAGTGAATAACCAAGATTGATCTAAATAACAAGTAGGTTAACCAGGAATAATCTGAATAGCATGTGGATTAAACAGGACTGATCTGATTAGCATCTGGATTAACCAGGATTGATCTGATTAGTAAGTGGATTAACCAGGTTTGATCTGAACAGCATGTGGATTAACCAGGGTTGATCTGAATAACAAAAGGAATAACCAGGATTGATCTGATTAGCAAGTGGATTAACCAGGTTTGATCTGAATAGTATGTGGATTAACCAGGATTGATCTGAATAACAAAAGGAATAACCAGGATTGATCTGATTAGCAAGTGGAATAACAAGGATTGATCACATGGAATAAAGTGTTTAAGGAAAACCAATAGTTATCATTCAAAATCCAAAGCTTTAAACATGGAATGTTGACTTGAGCATTTTTGCAGAAATATTTTCCACAGAACTGTGCCAAAATAAATCTAGTTGAGTATTTACCTCAAATGGCAGTGTTGAATGACGATACAGAACAAATTCTCCCTCATTGAAGTTGTCATATCGTCTGAAAAATAGAACATGTTTGTGAGACAAAAAAAAATATTCGTTGGAACCCTGATCCTATATGATATAAATTTGCTGCTTGTGCTTATTGAATTTAAAAATAATGTTATGTTCAAATTGCAGCTGATGAAATATTTGCCAAACAATTAGCCTCATAGAATAATTTTAGCAAAACATCTCTTTACCAGCTGAAACGTGGGATTTGAGTAGTCTGCCTGCATAATATATTTTAAAATATATATAGAAAGATATTGAAAAATTACTTTCTGTAAAATCAGATACTTACTGGATACAAGAGGTGACTGTCACGGAATTGTATAAATCCCTTTATTTATTAAATACATGTACTCGGGTTTCATTTTTTGTGTACAATGATACCCGAGGGTGATTTATGTATATTGTACAATATTTCAAAACAGTGAGTTCGCTTCATCCTATGCCGCACAAGTGAAGTGCTTTTGATGGGAAAAACCGAATACATCAAGTGCACATACGATGTAAGGCTGCAATGTCTATGTATAAATGCCTCACCATAAGACTAAATCTTTACATTACGGAACCTCTTGTCAGTGAGCAGTCTACTTAAGGACTTGCACACCTTCAGCTGTAGAGGTATGTGAGTTATTTATTAATTTCTTCTGTATAAGTTATAACTTTTGTACTACCACGTTTATTTGTGTATATTTTCTACGTAGCTTCGGCTTACATAGTATAATGCAAATACTTTCTATTCTTGTTTGTGACTTAGCAAGAGATTTATATTAGCAATATAAAGTTGCATTTTAAGAAACATTTAGTACCGTAGGATTCTTATCGGACACAGGTAGGTTCACTTCTGAACCTGTTTATTGCTTTGTAATGTTGTGCCGATAACGTAATTTGTATAGCTTACCGTATATAATGTCATTACGTGTTATCGTATATGCCCGTGTCATGCACAGTACATGGTGTTAAATGTATTTTCAGCTGATCGGAGTCGACGGGGTACCAGCTGTAGAGCTAACCATAGAAGATGACCATAGCAGCTATAAAGCTGAACCATAGCAGCCATAGAGCTGAGTGAACAGTGTTGCTGGTCGAGTAGAAGGTGACAGGGTGTTCTGACTGAATTGGTGGGAGCTGATTACTTGATTGACCAAGGAATTGAATGGTGGTCAGTGACTACCTGAAATGCTGACTGCTTGATTGACCAGTGTGACTGGTAACCAAGTGTGCTAGTGACGGAGTGTTCTGTGTTACTCCATGCATGTAATCTTTCAGCCTTGGGCTAATTTTGGGGTTTGTTATACCCAGTGTACTGGGACTGTAAAGATATTGTGTATGATATCTGTCCCTTTTGCTTTCATCATTTTAATATTTGAATAAAGTACCTCATTTTTCACTATTTGAGTGAATACATTTTACTGTATGAGTAAAGTACATCATTTTTTACTATTTTGAGTAAAACACATCATTGTTTTCGTCGTGTGAAATTACTGTGAATCGTTCACCTTTGTTTTTGTACTGTGTAAGGTCATTTATTTGTATTTATATTTGTTGCATTATTAGGTTCATGTGGATTGTGTTAATTTGTCCAATATGTGGATCTTATATATGCATATATTAATCATAATTCTTTTCTCATTCAAGTCATTCATAAATAAACACTGTATTTGTATCACCATCAAAACTGTTCTGTTATAAATCTGAAATCCAACCTGGTTTTCTTGTTACAGTGATTACTTAAGAGAGGTGAGCATTATGGCACATTGCACTGAAGTCTAAATGTAGTAGGGTTTTATCGCAGAACAAATCCTAAGAAAGAACTTTTGACTACAATAATGACTGGCACTATACGCTCTCATTAACCAGTTTTTATCATCTGATTTATGAGCAAGTGGAAATTTTTTTTTTTTAAATTTGTGTTAATTTAGAATGTTTTGCTACATAATCACCATTTTAATGTAGTTGTAAGTCTTTGAAAACAGTGTCAATATTTTAATTTGTGTAATTTATTTTCAAGTCAGTGTTAATAACTGTATGGCAATATTTTCATTTTGTGTGATTTATGTTTCAAGTCAGTGTTAATTGTATTCTTCTACCAATCAGTATTGTTTTTAAAAGTCAGACAATTCCATATTTTACCTCCTCAGTGTACATTTTGTATGTATGAAATATACCAGTACTTAGCTGTCAGTCAAGTTTCATTACTTGTTCTCGATGAAACATACCTGAACTTGTCAACTGTCAATGAAATGTACCTACACTTAGTTGTCAATGAAACGTACCTACACTTAGTTGTTAATGAAATGTAGCTATAATTAGTTGTCAATGAAATGTATCTTACTTAGGTCAGTGAAATGTACCTTACTTAGGTGCCAATGAAATGTACCTATACTTACTTGTCAATGAAATGTACCTTACTTGGGTGTCAGTGAAACATTTTTAATACTGCAGAGAACTATGTTTTGAAAAGCAAAGACTTACAGAGCATCAAACGTTGTCATATGAGGATCATTCAGTGAGGAGCAGGTGGATGGTCTGTGATCATTGTCTTTTGATGTTACCTGAAAGCAGATGAATCCTTCTACTGTATCTATATACTGTTTGTCTGTATATCTAGTCAACTACTTTCCTAGTCATATATATATATATATATATATATATATATATATATATATATATATATATATATATATATATATATATGCATACATTCATAATAATTTCTATAGCTACCAAGATCTACCTACTGATCTCTATCATTCTGCCTATTGTTCAGTGCTGACAATATTTTACTGATAATTTTTTCATGGGGATTGGGCAGCATGTAAGGCCCATTTTCACATTTTTTTAGCACATGCAAGTTGTCCTTTTACTATGTAATAATGGTTGCATGTAGGTTGGATAAAAAGAAAGTATATAATTATCTAACTTTCTTAGTAACCATAATTTACAAAATAAAGACTAATATTGTTGAAAAAAGTATTCACCAGTAATTTTTGTCTATTTGTATTTTTTAAAATATGCTGAATTTGCCACAGCTTCTATCACCGTTACCAATGCAGCAATCATCATTCCAAAATGCCACATCTGCTGTTACCATTACCATGCTGTTTTAAATTCACATCTGCTATCACCGTTACCAATGATACTATCATAACTACAAATTTGCAACATCTGCTATCACTGTTACCAATGCTGTTTTACATTAAAGTTATTGCTATTCCTACAACCTGTAATACCAGTTATACAAGGATAATGACAATAATGGTGGTTAAAAGTACAGAACATAATTAGGATTGTATAAAACATTAACACAATGAAAATAAATGTGATTATCTTTCTGACTGGTACAAAATTAACATTTGCTACAATAAAATCCATGACATACTGACAAAGACGTTGATGTAAAGATATTTACTGTTAACGATGATAAGAAACATTTTCAGCAGTTTCTGATAAAATTTTAATTTTAATTTTAATCAATGTGTCAGAATGGGGATAATAATTTTATATTTGAGGATTTGAGAACACTACTGGTCATTTTACTGTCATACATGTTTTACCGACTGCAATAGTGCTCGGCCAGTAAACAGTAAATCTACCATAAAAACCCTCAGATGTGTAAACCTATCCCCAATTGTTACTGGTGCTGCAATCCATTGTCTTCATTTTCTTCACTTAATCATCGTCATCAACAGTAACATCAACATTGTGAACCAAAATCAAACTTGAAATATATCTTACGTGTTTTACCAGGACAAATTATTGCATGGGCCCTAGGTGGCCAAGTGGTCTAAAGTGCTCACTTTTACCAATCGTTGCCATCTCACATTTGTCCTGTTGGTTTGAGTCTCTGGCTTGGTCAATGTTGGTATTTGAGAAAGTTTGTCAGCAGCTTTCCATGGGTCAGTGGTTCTTGCTGGGATTTATTCTTCCACCAGTTATACTGGTTGCCATTTTATATCCCATCTTCCACTGAGAAATGACATTAAACCCCTAAACAACAACAACAACAACAACAACAAAATAATAAATTGCTAAAGGCACAGAGTCTGCAGTGCAGTCTATGTAGATGATAATTACTGTCAATAAGTATACATGTATCTGGAAAGCCAGCAACCATGGATATCATGAGCTGTAATAAACCTCTGCATATGTCAACATTGGGAATCACTTTCATCATGAAAAAAATAAGCTAAGATGACTTTTACGTTGATACAAGCCATACTTTGAACCTGTCAAATCATTTTTTAAAGTAAAACGTTCGGATCTGGTGACCATAGTTGGGAACTTAGTACTTACAGTGACAGTTCCAACCGGGAAGACCTGCGGGGTGACAGTGATGGAGGCAGATTGGGGCTGATTGTACACATATGCCTCCACTAAAATCTCACGTCTCTGATCACGATCGAGCGTGTTGTCAATTGTAGCCTTGATTGGCAGTTTGATTGGCTGGTTCCATGACACAGTTGTCATGGCGGAACCACATATCGGTGTGTTTGATGTGCTCTGTATGACAGCATCAGCAATTGGCTTCCTATTACACTGGGGGTTATAGTTTCCAGTGAAATGCCCCACGATGTGAACGATGCACTCGGCTTTGCATTCATTGCAGCAGAAGAATTGCGGGGGAGCCGTTGACATAACAATGATATACTCCATCCTGTATCCCTCCACTACAACCAGGGTGCTCCCTGACACAATCTGCAAATAAAATTTAACAAATAAAACTGCATGTGAAATATACGGTAAACCATTCACGTTTATGTCATTTTACCAATTCAACTCAGAATTAGCCGTCAGCTTTTGATCGCATTTTCTTTTTTAAAAAAAAAAATGTGAATATTGTTTGCCTCTAAAAGTTAATTAATTTGAAGTGCCAGATGAAAAATGTGAGAATAATGATGCAAACCATAATAACGTATGTTCTTTTACGTAAGAATACAATGTTTCGTATATGTGATCTTAAGGATAGCAGGAGATTCATCACATTACACATTCGATAAATTTCATTCTGTTATTTAGATATAACAAATTGTATGGCATATTTTGAAAATTTCCTCTGAGTTATGATTTTTGTCCCTATTTCTCTAATGGACGATGAAAACACGATGGGATTTTGAACCTTCTACCTCCCTTATTAAAACAAATAAAAATAAAGTAAAAAAAAATTAATTTAAAAAAAATAAATAAAATGCAGGATTAACTATAGAAATGATGCTGCATCATGATCATTTTAAGAAGCAATGTGTCATAACATCTGGCAAAATCACATTACAACCTCATCGATCATTTGTCATGAACTTTAGAGATGAAATTTATGAAATTCATTGCACAATACACTTTACTATTATTCATATGAACACTCCTACATGAGCCTTAATATTGAGGCATTTGCAATATAAAATGATGCATTACCTTTATAGTTGGAATGAAGATACCACTGTAGAACCGTATGGTATTTATGCTGCTACCCACATATCTTGCTTCCACAGAACATTTTATCTATTAAAGAAAGCACAACCATTTACGTTGTTCATATATGACAAATCGTGGCACTGAGGGCAAAAAAGGTGAATAGTTTGTAACATATAGCATATTGCAATAGATGGAAATGTCACTGTTTACAAGAGCATATTTAAATGAAATGAATTTTCTCTTTACTAATTTAAAAAATAAGTGTATATGCTTTTTATCCAGAAAGTGCAGTATTAGTTTTAAGGTGCCAAATTAGTTGATTTTGTAACGGCATATCAAATGGAATTGTATACATAATAAATAAAATTATAAAGCGACACTCTCTGAATTTTAAACCAGTCACACAAAATGATTAGAAATGAAGAAAAGCGTCTTTACCTGCTTATTATAAAATAATTCATTGATTTGGGCTATATAGAAGATGACATGACTGTTTGCTCCTGGAACAGCCTGAGTAACAACCTCCTTGTTGTCTATCCAAAGGGAGACAACCAGCTCAAGGCCCACAACTGTGGCATTGTTAAAATTGCAGCTAAGGAAGGCATTTCCTCCATTATTTATACCAGGTGTTAGAGTTGGAATCGTCTCGTAAGGTGGAATTCCTCGATTTGTCGTAGTTGGTTCTTTTGTTGTTGGCGTTGATGGTTTTGGTGTTGTTGGCTCTATTGTTGTTTGTTTTGGTGTTGAACTTGGTGATGTGTTCGAGGTTGGTACTGTAACAAGTGATGTTGCCTTTTCAGTGGAAGCAGTTGGTTGACCTAGATTATGAAAAAGAAATTTAAATATAACTTGAAGACGTCATTGGAAAGGTTTAAATTTAGAAAAACTTGTCTCTGGCTGCATATTTAAATGACAAGTCTTGTTAAACTTTTGTCAACGTTCATTCGTTGAATGGCGTCATACGGGAGTTATGTAATACTTACAAAAGCGCATTATTTTTTTTTTTTTTCAAGTCGGGTGATTGTTATCGTTTTGAAATGGCTTTAACATAATCTTGCACTAAATGCCTTTGTCGTATCCTTAGAAGATATCAAATTCATTCTTTCCCTCTGACTTAGACTAAATCACCCATTTAGATTTGTGTATTGATAGCACGTGTATTAGAGAATTAATATTGCTATTTGATTCAACTGCAATGAATACAAAGTTGTATAAGACAGCTTATTTAACATTGTTGGAAAAATAACAGAACTGTTCATATGATAAAATGCATCATCAATAGTATCATTGTCACTAATTTATTTTTCACCTCACAAATGCTTCTAAAATGGTAGTGGGCAAATTTTGTGCAAAGGGCGCGATACATATATTTGAACTTTATATTTTATTATTAATAATATCAAAAACGGAATGATTGGATTTATAAGCTTATTATAAGTATTTCTCCAAATGTTCGGCCTTTTAATATAATGATCCGATCTTGTTCTTCATTTAAGATATATTGATAAATCACATTCCTGCACTTTTACACATCTATGAACGTTCCACTATACAGAAAGGCTAAACAATATTTGCTTTAGAGAAAGAAGTGTAATATGCTTTTACTACATGCACTAACGATTCAGTATTATAATGGCAGATACTGTATTAGAGTTTTCATTGGTAGTAAAGGTCAGTGCTTCCACTTATTCACCTAGACACTGCAATACAAAATCTATAAACCAGTACTTCATAGCCACTAACGTGATCTCGAGTTGGCTCAAATATACAACATGTCTAAATGCACATGGTAGTGAAGCAAATAACCATGCATTATGCGTGTAAATATTCAACAACATTGTCATTAGAATTGTAAATATGAACATGTAATGAGAAAACATTTAATTTTCTGTTTATGGCACTGCTAATGTATTCCTTTTTAGTAAATTGCTTGTGGGTTTTGCAAGTGTTTGCACGTGACTTTACATTCAAAACATGAAACACAAGAAGTTCTCTAGGGCTTAACGGCACTATAAAAACCAAACTATTGGCAGGGAGATAGCCAAAAAGGCAAATTAAATACCAGTCAAACAGGTAATTTCAGTTAAAAAGATGTTTTCTACCTGGTTGCTATGTAATCCAAAGGATCAATAGGTAGGTCACCAACAATTCATCACTGGTAGAACACGTGAAATGAAATGTTCGTACCAAATTTTATTCAAACTGACCAATAAAAGTATTAGAGTTAATGTCATGTACACGTTTTCCATCCGGTTGCTATGGTAAGTAAAAGATTGCTAGGGAGGTTGGCAAAACAACTTTGATAGAGCATTACTTTGGAATTATACCATCAAAAATGGAACAAAAATGGGGAAGTAACTAAAACACACCTTTGGCAGAACAGTTGTAAATTACACCTATAATGTTTAAATTAAAAACAAATTGACTCAGAGGTTTTTGACATGTAAATAGTAAATGTAAATGTAAATAAGCTAATTGCGTTGAAAGACGAACCGTTGCAAAGGAAACATCCACAAACACAAATCTGACAGAACATACCATTCATACAATTCTCGAATAAAATCAGCCAGATACTATTTTTTTAAAAATTTTATTATGGCATAGGGTGGCGGACAGGTCAAAAATACGTTTTCCACCATTTTGATTTGAAACCCAAACATTGCCAGGGAGGCCACAAAAACACAGCTTTGGCAAAATGTATGATTTTCGTACAAGTTTCGCCGAGTCTGGCTCATTTGTTACTTCGGAGATATAGCAATAGGTTTTTCGCTTTATTGCTATAGAAGCCTAATGGTTAGTAGGGTAACTACCAAAAGAGCATCTTTGATAGAACTGTCCGAAACAACACTCCTAACAAGGAATGATCAAAATGGACTAATCATTTGGAGACAATCTCGGAAATATGGTCGATACTGACGGACAAACGACGGACAAAAAGCAACCGATGCAGGGCCATACAACGTGTTCTGATTTCTATGAACTTAAATGTATTGCATGATAAAATATTTTATATGTCAGAACATTATTAGGTGCTTCCTCAGTGCAATTAAAACTTACATAAGCAAGAAATATAAATAATTTAACAAATTAATTTAACTCCCACATGGATCCTTTCAAATCTATCTAGCTGTAACATTTGCATATCCTAACTACTGGAGTCTATTATCAGGATGTCTTGAAAATTAACATAAAATAGTATGTCGCAGATGTTGTAAACATGTAAGCTAATTGTATAAAATGTACCTTTTGATGAAATGTTGATTTAGTACAAATACAAAACGTTATCATAGATAAAACTTGGAATCTCTTTTCTAAAAGGTTGATATTCTTTGTCTTCGCATAAATTGCGCACCAGCAACAGACTTTCAGACTGCACTGTGTACCAACAATAGACATTGCAACTCCATCGTGTACTAACAATAGACTTTTCAACTCCATTGGTCATAAATATGATTTTGATGATAAAACTTCATAGATTTATGTAAGGACTGAACGAGTGTTTTGAGAGTCGTCGTTTTTTTTTTCCATGCTAATATTATACTCTAATATATCAGTTTGCGTATTCCTGTAAATCTCAAGTATTTTAGTGAAACAAATATTTGCTGGACAACACATAAATAAATCAGCAGTTAGAACCATAAGCAGTGAATGCTTAATTTCAGGAGGCGTTTTAAATATTCGTACCTAATAGAATGGGACTTTCGGGTTGAATACAAAAATTGATGCCAAGAAAAAGTACCTATTTGTCATGAAATTCTTCCTCAATTTAGGGTAAGCTTCAGATGCAGTCTTAGTATGTACTTTCAATCATTCATAAATATTAAAGTCATAAGCATGAACTGACTGATGCAAATCTTATGGCGTATGAATACGTGTCCATTTCAGACAGTATTCACCTCTTCCAGAACCAAATGAACCTAGTAGGATATTTCAGAGGTCCTTTATCGCTTTTATATCCACGTCAAAAACCAATACTGTCTTTCTTATTAGGTAAATTTTCTGTACATATATAACCGCAAATTTGCCAATTTTTATTGACAATACAAGATGTCAATAATAGAAATTCCTATATGATAACATTCATTAAAAATGAGATGTGAGACACGTAGACAAAAGTAATGTGTTATTCATTATCATTCCTGGAGATGTGACAATTTGTATACAACTTCATTATTATGCTGAATATCAATTGATGTACACAATCTTGTAGATGCGTAACATTCAGAGAAATTTATTTTGAAAATTTTGTATTCATAGCTTACCTGCAGGGACACATCCAACTGGGCATTGCCCCGAAGGAACAGTAGTTCTTGCTGGCTGGGTCACGGTAACAGAAGTGAACTTGGTGGTTCTTGCAGTTGAGGCGATTGCAGAAGGTTTTATTGTGGTAGTACCTGAACATGAGAGTGGTCGTAAATATTACACACTCTAGGACCTGATTAATCAAGGCAAAATTGGTAGAAACTGTGAATGAAACGTACGAATATTCTCTATTTATACTCGCGTTTATGTTTGTGTCAACAAAACCCTTTCAAAACGAGAAAGAAACCATCAACCCACAACCCACACACAGCTGGAAAAATATGATCGATCAGACTTCAGGACTATCATTGTCTAGACATTTGGACATTTGTTCTGCTAGAGGAAATCTTTTCTCATATAACAACATAGGAGAGAAATTGTGTCTGCTTATTTAGTTTTCAATGACACAACTATTAAATCTAAAACTTATCAAATCTGTCACAAATTAAATAATTGACGAAGTTTATAGGATAGAAACAAAACACACATAAGCAAGTCAAATTGTGTTAGCACCTGATTATTAAGGTTTACATCAGACACAGGCCCCTAAATTATTAATAACAGTTTTGTTTCTAAAAATACGAACATATCAAAACACGAACCTGTGACTGGAGGTTTGCAAATTCCTTTCTGTATCAGTATTTCCAGTCTCATGTACCAGATTGTGACTGTCTGTACAATGTAACTAAGGATCGTTGTCGTGGTAACGGATGACGTGGCTGGTTTTCCAAAGTACACATGAGTTGATGTGATGGTGTAATTGTAATGCTCAACTGGTGTTGTGGAGTGGCACATTTCTTGGTTGTCAATGTAGACAAAAAGGCCTGTTGCCTCGTACCATGTCATCATGTACGTATGGAAACCATTGGATATCACAATATTCCTGGGGCAGGAGGTAAACCAAGTCTGGGTTGAGGTGGAAAGAACAAAATGGAGCTGTCCAAACCTGTACAAAACAGCTATACCGATGCCATCATGATTCTCAGCACCGCTCGAGAACAGATACGTGTTCTCTTGTAACAGGTGAAATCTAAGAGAGAAACTGATTGTAACACCGTTTAAACATGAATATGGGTTTAGAAGACACTGTACCCCAGTTGAACCGAAGTCAATAAATTGGGATGTAGAATTAAAGTGCAGTCCACCATCCAATAGTGACACCGTGCCATTGATAGTAAGGTTGTATTGGCTACCAATAATGTGGTTGGACACGATATTAGTAAAGTTCCAGTGATATTCGGGTATCTTAAGTTCTGTTGTGCTTGGTGCTGTTGACACAGTTGTTTTTATTGAAGCTTTGCTGGATATAGGTATTGTTGGGGTGGTTGTTGGACTTGTTTTGGTTGTAGGAATTGTTATTATGGCTTCTGTTGTCTTCTTTGTCGTGGTTGTCGATACGGTTGATTGGGTACTTATGAGCTCTTCGTCTGAATAGAAGACAAACAGATCAAAATTAACATGACAGACTTGTATTCTTTCAACTGAATCATAAATGAATGACATATTGTAATCCTAATTCGAATTTCATGCTGGTTATACCGACCCACATACCTGAATATCTGGAATCAAAGAGCCACAATTTCTATTACAACATGACTCAACGTTTCCTTGCAGCTCCCAAAAGATATTGTTTGATCCATGATATCAGCATGCATCAGTGATTTTTATCCAAGACACACAAAAACCTTGTTGTGTGCGCCAACGTCCTTACAACATTTGTGCGGGATATGTGGGACTCAGAATAACTTTATTGTATATTCAATAAACCTAGATTCAATTCAGTGTATGAAGAGTTTTCTTTGATTTTAATTTCACTATGCTTTTTTTGACCGGATGTAGTAAGATTTTATAATTATTTATTGCGAAATTTGTAGAAATCTGTAAAAAAATATTAGAGAATACACGGTTTGTCGTCTTCCAGCGTTTTTGGCAAAAGGGGATATTGAATAGAGGGTTTCGAGACTTTCTAATATGCTCCGGCAACGGTTTGCAAAACACGAACAGTGCATCATTATTCTTTTATAAACAGTCTCTAAATACATAAAATATATATCAAGCAATAACAAATGAAATTTTTCACATGAAAGAGATTTAAGAGAGAATCCTCTTTTACTAAGATTAATACTAGTGTGTGGTATACAAACAGTTGAGCATATGCAAATGTTTTGTTCATTTGTTGTTTTGTTTTTGTAGTTTGTTTGGGAACAAATGGGTTTCTTCAAATATCTGGCCTTTTAAAAATTTTATAATGTAAACAATATAGTGAATATAAATAGTGTTTTTAGTATTGCAACTTTTAGTATTCAGTGCGTTACTTTATAATCTTCAAAAACTGGAAAACATAATTCCCACTCAGTTTACACTTGTACTATCTTAGGTATGAAAATGGTGAAGAATTGTCAGGCTTCACAGTTTGCTTCACATCTTCACGTACGAGAAACTGAATACATTGTCTGGTTGTTCCAAAACACACACAAAAAAACTATCTTCATAACTAATGTTTGCACAAACCTTGTAAAAATGTGACTCTTTATTTGTCGTATATCATGAGTAAAGTAACTTGTAGAGTATTCCTATTTGCTAATAGATAAACCCATCGTCTACCAAAACACAAATACTCTAAACTGGCACCAAGACAACAAGTAAAACACCGATTTCATTGACAACATGGACTGGAAGAAAAGTTAATACGCTAGCATGTATACCATCAACAAAGACTGTCCTTGGAAGAAAAATTTTAAGATCCTCATCAATCCGTTGTTTCATAAACATTGCCACTGTATCAATGAGTATCTGATATACGAATTGTGTTTTATTCATTTTTAAAGGATATTTTGCCATTTAGGTCATTCCAAGATTTCAAATTGCAAGCGAATTTTTTTCTCTTCAATTAGTAACGTTTCATACCATAGCAATTAAATCTCTCTCTCTCTCTCTCTCTCTCTCTCTCTCTCTCTCTGTTCTGGGAGTCACTAAATTGTGATTTGACTCATTTGATATACGAGTTTGTACGAGTTTGTATACAATGGTTACACTTACCTTTGATAGTTCCATTACTAATAAGAGTTTCTCTGTTGGCAGTCCACGTGTAAAGGTTGCGCACCTTCATATAGGCAGTGTAGGTGACATTATGGGAAGACCCAATATAAACTGGATGTGTTACAAATGTTATTGCAGTTTGAATGGTAAGCATCGTCATATTCAACTTATATCTATCCAATAATACAGTGCAGCCCTTTAAGGGTGTCCAAGACACTTGAAATGTGTACCAATGCTCTGTGATAAAATGTATGGCCATATTGGACATAAAATGAACGCCATTCATTTTCACCGCACATGTCAGTTTATCCTGATTGAGATATAAAGCAATGCCCGACGT
The DNA here is from genome assembly GCA_016617855.1 of Megalonaias nervosa. Lineage (NCBI taxonomy): Eukaryota > Metazoa > Mollusca > Bivalvia > Unionida > Unionidae > Megalonaias > Megalonaias nervosa. The sequence continues at coordinate 15,281 of JAECUM010001910.1, read as the reverse complement.
GTTCTCAACATTTCCCCCACTTGAGAATATATAGATGTGTTGTGTTGTGTTTATTTGGAGGAAGTTCACTTCCAGATTGAAGGTGAAGCCATTCGTGCAGTTTTTCAGGTCCTGTAGGCATGGGATGCCCATGTCAGGGAGTTCAACATATTGGCCTGAACCGTTCAGAACGAGGTTCGTGGAGCCATTATTGTTCAGCTCTAGTTCTGGAGTCCCATGGACGGTAAAGTTGAATTTTGGGGTAATTAATATTTTGTCCTTTATAGTGATAAAAGTCATATTGTATCCTTCTATAGGGGTCGATGGAGGTCTGGTAGATCCTGAAAAGAAGCAGTGTATCATTTTGATTTCTGAGCAGGCTTAGAGACTGTGAACTCATTGGTATGATCCAAAAGTGTTAAGAAGACAGAATCACTTTTTATTTGATACTTACTAAAAAGGGAACAAACTGCAAGTGCTAAAACGAGTACTTAAGTTCAGAGGTGTTACATATGTCTTTTTGTATGAACTAAGTATCTCATCGCATGTTACGGTTAAAGATGATCTATCACAATCTCAATATAAGACGTTTATTAAATTTATTGTTTTGTTATTGTCGACCCTAAAAAATATGATATCAGTCATGCCATAATTTGACCGAAGATTTTTTTCTGAACTGGTAAGACATTTGTCAGGAATTACAATTCACATACAATCATCATGACGCAAAGATTCTTGTTTCTTAATAATGTTGTACATACCTGGAAATATAAAATAGAACCCCAATGCTAGGTTTGATGATATTTGCTAGTCTTGCCCATGCAGGAACTGTGCTGGCGTCAACGCGGTGACACGCGATTGCTATCATATCGAAGTTATTGAATGCGACTAAATAACATCTTATTATTTAAAAACTTAAACTAATTGCGAAGAAGAAATCTATTCCATAGAAACACACAGCTTGAGACATAGAAAAAATAGAGAGAAATCTGCAGAAATGTTAGAACAAAGAGACCATAACTTGATACCTTTGTTACCTTACTGTCCGTTTATTTGTCTTAAGCAAACGTAATAACTACTAGGTAAATGCTTGCATATAAAGCCATTTTTAAACAAATCGCCGAATTAAGATAAATGTACTTCATATGCATATAAACACCTGTCACTAGGTAATTGATATGTGTGTATGATGAAAGATTAAATGTAGGTCATAAGGTTTATTAAATGTAGGTCATAAGGTTTATTTAGAAAATAATAGCCATCGACGTGTATTATGGACCAACCAAAATTCTTTTGTCAAATATCTATTTTACACAATATTTAAATATCGGAAAAAAGTACAATACCACGACACCTGGAAAACGGAAACGGGTAGGCTGATGCATGGCTTGGGTGGTTTTATCTGTTTCTTTAACTCTTTGTCTTTTAATGTCTCCATCTGTATATCTTTATTTAAATTAAAACATCTGTATCTTTATCTGTAATTATGTTGTATGTCCACAGCTCAGAAACTACTATATATAGATATGTAAAGTAGCAAGAATCATTCATCCAATGTTCGTAGTACGTTTTGAACTCTGAGGAATGTAGACGGGACCAATCCCGCATAAAATCAAATCGGATAAAAGTCTTGATATGACATATAATTTACTTCAAGTATGGCCTGGCGAATCTGGCTTTGTTGTATTTTAGGTTCTAAATTTAAAGAAAAGTAGAACACCTCTTGGTGAATGAAGCGGGAGTAATGAAATATAGTTATAATTCGTTTTTCAGAAGTTCATTTCGTTGGAACATAAGATCGTGCATTAACCTGATGGACAGAACAATATAAACACTTAAAGACAGACTTTTTTCATTTATCCATAGTATATCTTGACAGAACATTTACAATTGTGTGTATTAATGATGTCAACGTTATTTGCAGAACAAAAGAGGCAATGACAGATTAACACAGAAAGAATAAATAAGATTGTGGAGTAAACCCCACACAACAGCCAAAAATATAGTGAAGACAACTCGCTAAATAAATGTATATTCAGTACCTGGTTTAGTCGTTGAGGTAGTTTTACTGCTTGATGAATCAGTTGTAGTCGCTGTATGCATAGTTGTTACAGATATAGTCGTAGGAATTGGTTTTGTTGTTGGTTCTGTAAATAATTATATAAGATACGATATTACTGTTTTGTACCATCCTTTACCACAAAATATCATTAAAATAATTAAGCCATTTCCTTTTGTTTTGTTTTATTTTATACTGCCTTTTCCCTACAGTGCTATTCGGAGCTCTTCTTCCTACAGTGGTGTCCTGTGGGTATTCGGCTAAGGCACTGTATTGTGCCAGACAGCACTGTAGATGACATTTCCAAAGGAAAAGAAAATATTAGAATTCATATTTCACATGACGCAATATAACGTCATCTGACGCTGACGCATGGCTGTTGTTCCTGCTGAACAGGTGTATTGACTTTATCCATATACAATATCCATGAATCAAGTGGAAGTGTGCTGTGTCCTAAATTAAATCCATGTCCTTAACCAATCAGAAATAGAGATTTCATCATGTGTTAAACGATAAAGACTATATATAGACAGTTACATGTTTCCAAAGTTGCCGCTATTTATGATGAAATCTGATACTGTGGTGTGTTTTCCAGTATTATACATACACAAACCGTCAAAATAAGTTTTTTCTCTTTTAAAATGTGACAGTAAATCTCAGTTCTATGTTACACTCGCTGTGATCAAGATGCGCTTTTTTCAGGAGTTGAAAGATATATCATATTATGTAAAAGGTATGTCCCATCAAATTCTTCAGTTAGCTCAATATATTTAAACTGATTTATTATTAAATATAAAATATTTTTTCTTTTACTGACTTTTAGTAACTTTTGTGCGAAACGTGCATACTTTTTCATCCAGTTCAATCTTTGTCCAAAGTGCTCTATCGATGTGTTATCTATGAGGTGTCACTCTTTCTAAATATTTTTCTTACTTGCTGTCGTTTAATATTTGTAACATAGTTATGTTCATTTTATGTACCAATTTTGTATTAGCATGGATGTATGAAGTACCAATTTTGTATTAGTATGAATGTATGAACAATGTGCATGTACTTTGAAATATAAACATACATGCTGATACACCCCTTATTTTTATAATTAGTATGGATGCTAGATCTATAAACATACATGCTGATGTGTCGGATTGTTTTTGTTGTTTATTTTTTTTAAAAAAAAATGAATATTCATATATGCGCAATCATCACGACGTCAGCCAAAAAAGTTCAATATCAAATGTGATCTATTCCGTGTCCTCTTGTCATTTTCTCAAATTAGTGAAGTACTAAATCTTTCCCTATTCTTGCTACCTACATTATAATTCTTCTATATAAATATAGCATACCTGTGGGTATGGCATTGGCATGCACTAGATCACCCCTACTGAATGACCAGGACCTGAAATCTCTGACCATCATGTGGACGCTGGTATTAGTGCTCGTATAGCTGCATCCCAAACAAAGCTCCCTGGTGACTGTCGCTGGTTGCTGTCTTGGTGCAGGCTTTGTGACAGATCCTAGAAGATGTCCGTCTATATATAGAGAAACTCCTAACAGCTTGTTCCAAGAGATCTCATAACGATGCCAGGAGTTGAGAGTCAGGTTGTACTTCACATGCAAGGTCCACACCTGTGTAATCGTGCTAACGATGAAGGTGAAGCCATCACCTGGAGTGTAGAACAGCGAAAGTCCGTTCCCATTTGGTAAGTCTCCTCCACTGGACAAGATGGGAATGAGCCCTGCAATTCGTTCCAGATAGAGGTCGAGGCCGTAAGTAAAACCCGACGAACACATGTCCACATCTGCAATGCATCCAGACGTCTGGTTCTTGTTTATGGACACAAAGCTGTTCTGACCGTTGAGGTACAGGACATTAGTATTCCCTTCAGTACGAATCGTCACAGTACCATGGACTGCAAATGTGTAGGATGTAGTGATCAAGATGTTGTGCTCAATCTTTGTAAAATCGAACGTATGGACAGGAACGTTGTTTGCTGTGAAAATAAATAAAAACAGTTCGCAAATTCCAACTTATCGTGTATTGACTGTACATTGTTAGAGTTTGAAAATCCTTAAGGACTGAATTGAATTAGTTTAGTGGAATAATGGGTTTATTCGTTATTTGTCACTTATTCATTGTAATTAAGATTATCATGACATAAATATCTCATTAATAATTGCAACAAATACATAAATATAAATGTCAAATGACCATAGCTATTGATACACAGAGATACCTTTAGTTTCTTTTAGACAGTATACTTTAAACATGTAATCTAAAAATAAAAATACTGTATAAACATAGAGGCTCTGTAGTCTTGAGAAATACCGTACATACATAAACAGTCTCTATACTCTTGAGAAATACCGTACATACATACATACACAGTCTCTATAGTCTTGAGAAATACCATACATACATACACAGTCTCTATAGTCTTGAGAAATACCGTACATACATACACAGTCTCTATAGTCTTGAGAAATACCGTACATACATACACAGTCTCTATAGTCTTGAGAAATACCGTACATACATACATACACAGTCTCTATAGTCTTGAGAAATACCGTACATTCGTAATACATACAGTCTCTATAGTCTTGAGAAATACCGTACATACATACACATTCTCTATAGTCTTGACCAATACCGTACATACATACACATTCTCTATAGTCTTGAGAAATACCGTACATACATACACAGTCTCTATAGTCTTGAGGAATACCGTACATACATACATACACATTCTCTATAGTCTTGAGAAATACAGTACATACATACACAGTCTTTATAGTCTTGAGAAATACCGTACATACATACATATTCTCTATAGTCTTGAGAAATACAGTACATACATACATACACATTCTCTATAGTCTTGAGAAATACAGTACATACATACACAGTCTCTATAGTCTTGAGAAATACCGTACATACATACACAGTCTCTATAGTCTTGAGAAATACCGTACATACACATTCTCTATAGTCTTGAGAAATACCGTACATACATACACAGTCTCTATAGTCTTGAGAAATAACGTACATACATACATACACATTCTCTATAGTCTTGAGAAATACAGTACATACATACACAGTCTATATAGTCTTGAGAAATACCGTACATACATACACAGTCTCTATAGTCTTGAGAAATACCGTACATACATAAACAGTCTCTATACTCTTGAGAAATACCAAACATACATATACGTTCTCTATAGTCTTGAGAAATACCGTACATACGTAATACATACAGTCTCTATAGTCTTGAGAAATACCGTACATACATACACAGTGTCTATAGTCTTGAGAAATACCGTACATGCATACACATTCTCTATAGTCTTGATAAATACCGTACATACATACATACATACACATTCTCTATAGTCTTGAGAAATACCGTACATACATACACATTCTCTATAGTCTTGAGAAATACCGTACATACATAAACAGTCTCTATACTCTTGAGAAATAAAATACATACATACACAGTCTCTATAGTCTTGAGAAATACCGTACATACGTAATACATACAGTCTCTATAGTCTTGAGAAATACCGTACATACATACACATTCTCTATAGTCTTGAGAAATACCGTACATACATACACAGTCTCTATAGTCTTGAGAAATACCGTACATACATACACAGTCTCTATAGTCTTGAGAAATACCGTACATACATACACAGTCTCTATAGTCTTGAGAAATACCGTACATACATACATACACATTCTCTATAGTCTTGAGAAATACCGTACATACATACATACACAGTCTCTATAGTCTTGAAATAGTACATACATACACAGTCTATATAGTCTTGAGAAATACCGTACATACATACACAGTCTCTATAGTCTTGAGAAATACCGTACATACATAAACAGTCTCTATACTCTTGAGAAATATCATACATACATACACATTCTCTATAGTCTTGAGAAATACCGTACATACGTAATACATACAGTCTCTATAGTCTTGAGAAATACCGTACATACATACACAGTCTCTATAGTCTTGAGAAATACCGTACATACATGCACATTCTCTATAGTCTTGAAAAAGACCGTACATACATACATACACATTCTCTATAGTCTTGAAAATTACCGTACATACGTAATGCATACAGTCTCTATAGTCTTGAGAAATACCGTACATACATACATACATACACAGTCTCTATAGTCTTGAGAAATACCATACATACATACACAGTCTCTATAGTCTTGAGAAATACCGTACATACATACACATTCTCTATAGTCTTGAGAAATACCATACATACATACACAGTCTCCATAGTCTTGAGAAATACCATACATACATACACATTCTCTATAGTCTTGAGAAATACCGTATATACATACACAGTCTCTATAGTCTTGAGAAATACCGTACATACATACATAGTCTCTGTAGTTTTGAGAAATACCATACATACATACACAGTCTCTATAGTCTTGAGAAATACCATACATACATACACAGTCTCTATAGTCTTGAGAAATACCGTACATACATACACATTCTCTATAGTCTTGAGAAATACCATACATACATACACAGTCTCTATAGTCTTGAGAAATACCGTACATACATACACAGTCTCTATGCTCTTGAGAAATACCGTACACACATACATAGTCTCTATAGTCTTGAGAAATACCGTACATACATACATAGTCTCTATAGTCTTGAGAAATACCGTACATACATACACAGTCTCTATAGTCCTGAGAAATACCGTACATACATTCATAGTCTCTATAGTCTTGAGAAATACTGTATAATATACCTGTTGTTTCACACCTACTACCCAGAAATCCATTCGGACACAGACAAGTGTTTTGTCCCATACAAGAACCTCCATTTAGACACCACCCTTGCTGACAAAGGGCTGAAAAAGATATGGTTGTTCAGAGTAAAATATGAAAGCTGAAAATGACAAGCAACAACAAGGTTTGACTAAAGTGACACACCTAAAATGTTTATCTGCTAATTCATGGAGTTTGTTTTACGTACGATGTTCAATAATTCGTATTGTATGGACACAGTCAATGCTCAAAGGAAAGTATTGGAACATGATGATTTTTAATCTGTAATCTACACCCGTGATTCCATTTAGAAATTAATACAGAGTTCGAATATGTATGGAACTTAATATTGCAACACATATATTCCATGTAAAATAAATAAATAAATAAATAAATAAATAAATAAATAAGAGCAAATTATATGCTACTACTTACACACAGGATCACATCCTTGTAAATCTAGACGAAAGCAGGCATGTGTCTTCCATGTAACTGGAATTATTCTTATCGTGTCCGTAACAACAGGTGGATCTACTCGTATGTTAAAGAAGTGAGTACCATTTAAGGCAGGAATCTCCTTTAAAGTAATTTTATATTTGGTGTTTAGTGAAAAATGTATTCATTCAACTTATAGGCAAGCTACAATGCTAATGTTACTATATGGACTATACGAGAATTGGAAAAGAAAAGAAATAATGACATATAACTGTGATGAACACACACACACACACACACACACACACACACACACATACACACACATATCAGGGTTCAGGAAAACCAATCGTCCTCTCGTACTGACCAGGTACAAATTGACTGGGCTGAGTAAAACTTTACTACGTACGATTCCTTGGGCAGTGGAGATGCAAATTCGAGTCTTGACAATAAATGTGAATGCATTTTCTACCCTTAAAAAGCGCAGAACTTTAACATCGATTAAATAACATTAGCCTGATGTGTATTTCTGTTGTCTTTAAGAAGTCTCAAAGGATACTACTTCATTTATTTACACATATACCCGATGTAAGCTTGATACTGAAATGGATAAATATTATGAATATATTTTGTTGCAATTTTCGATTTTTAAATCTTGTTCGCATTTACAGTGACACTTTGTACTAAGTAGTCGTCACTGTGATGTGGAGACCGATTCCTTTTCAGCGAGCTATCATACATCACTATGAGTCAGATATACGAGAAGTTGAGACAGATAATATCCAAATTTGTTTAAGTGTTTATCTGGTCAGGCAATGTTACAGCTGCTCCATGTCACCGATATTTTCAATACTTAACTTTTATTGATTCATTGACATGCCAGAGGGACAGTGCAAGAAAACATTTCTATAAGTATGTAATTACTTTTCACGATGTTGCCAAATTACATTCGAAATAAGTATTTTAATTGTCTTAGCTATTCCCAATACATTCACACAATACATGCTGCTATGTTCTATTTATAAAGTAGTTAATGGCAAGACAATTCTTCATTGGTAGAAAACTAGTTGGGATATTGACTTAGAAATATTCCAATTCTTTTGACCAATAACAAAAAATCTTTTTTATGGCGCCCATGTGTTGCTCTCTAAACTGATAGTTTGACCAACATGGATCATTTACTACGAAAGTTGGTGGAAATTAAGGACTACTGGAATTCTTCTTTCAAATGAAATTATTGATATTTTTCTTGTGAAAATTAATCATATATTTATATAAATATCTTTACTTTGGATGAAAATGCATTAGTAAATTGGATATTCGTGTAAATACTTGTGATCTGGCGCAAAAGTAACATTTTTTTGACCAGACGATAATCATAAAATCTTGGCATTCCCTGTCTCCTGAATTCTCCCATATCAAACTCATGAAGATGTTTGATGGCCAGCTGAAAAAGAAAATTATGACATATAAATTATTCAAAAGTTTCACTGTATTCGCGAATACCACCAGGAATACAATGGCTCTACTTGCTACTGCAAATTCTTCAGTTAGAAACTTTGCCACACATTATTTGTTTATTTAAGAAGCAATGTATTGCAACATAATATTTTCATGATTTTGAATCGTCTTAGTATCAAGCTTCCAACAGGTACTGGTTTTTAGCAAAAGCTTAAGAATTGTAGTGGAGAACTGTACTGTTTTGAGCATAATGATGGCACTGACGAGTAACTCTTGCACAGCACTTGTCCCAGAGGCGAGAACATGGTAATTTTTCTTCCGAACCCTTATATATATATATATATATATATATATATATATATATATATATATATATATATATATATATATATATATATTCGAAACCTACTCTAAAAGAAACTCACTGTATGAGACCGAAAACAATTTAAATAGCAGTGTTAATGCATTTTTATCGCTATCTTGGTATTACCTTCTAAAAATATGGTCAACTTCGTATTTGATTTTACTATTCGTCAAAAAAAGAAATTAAAATGGTCTTTCTGTTGAGTTTAAGTTATTTTGTTTAACAAGTGGTCAGGGCACTACGTACCTCACCGAAATCCAATAGTTGTTGTTGAGATCCTGTGGCAGGCCTGAACTTGAGATTGAAGGTTTTCATGTACATACCTCCTTCAGGAATATATTTAAACCCAAATACACTCACCAACATGGGTTTGGGCAGCTTAACCTGTAACCATGGCGAATGGTCTCCTACTTCCGGACACCAACCTCCAATTTGTGAACATATTCATTAATAAAAGTATTCAGATGCTTATTATGCATGAAAAAGTGGTGACGAAGTTACACAGCGTATTGTTTTCATTATACACGTATTTCATAAGGACCGCTCCGGTGGCCTAGTGGTTAGAGCGTCCGCCCCGGATGCGGGAGGTCGCGGGTTCGAACCCCGGCCGAATCATACCAAAGACATAAAAATGGTGCTAATAGTTGCCTCGCTAGGCGCTCAGCATTAAGAGGTTAGTGTTAGGACTGGTCTGCCTGGTGTCAGTATAAGGTGACTGGGCGGGACATCATGCTACATGTCTGCGGTATCATGTCCCAGTGCTAGACATCACTATAAACTGCCACACTGCAGACATCGTAGCGATATGACTCAAATTTTTTTAAAGCTACGTTAAAAATCCAAACCACACACACACACACACACACACACACACACACACACACACACACATTTCATTGGAGGATTCAAATTTGATTAATTAACCATGTGTGTGATAACATTATTGGCAAGGGAAAAAAACGATGAATAATTTCAACCAGAATTAGTCATTGCTGTTTCCGATGAGGTACTAATCTAAAATCAATTATGAAATAGCTTCTCAAAGTTAAAAGCAAAATGAAATGTAGGCGACTTACAAGGTTAGGAGGAGAATGTTTAATATAACATTGTTTTAATTTTACAATATTATTGTAATAATTACAACATTTTTGTTATCTCGGTTGATATTGGTAAAGAAACTTTATGGTACAATAATGTGTCAGATGGCGTTAAATTGTGCATAATACATAAGTTATCTGTTGTATAAAGTTTTTTGGGTCGGTGGGTGGGGGTTAATCTTACTCTTACATATGTTGATTATCATAGGAGTTTGTAATTGTAATCAGGTTTTTCACGGCACAAAAGATTAAATAAACATTAAAAGCACGTTTTATATTTGAAAATGGTCTTTTTCTCTCATTTTGTCTTTAAATCAATTATTGTTAACAGTATGCAACTATGTTTCAAACGTATATATCTGTGGTCCTGGAATTTATCGAAACACCTAAACACTACGAGTGATTGCGTTATTATCTTTGGAGTAAGTTATAGTTTATATATTTAGATGGTAGGGTGAACATAGAGATGATATGCATAAACAGACGTAATGTTGAAACTTTCTTTTCGCACATTCTTGGTATATTAATCTATATACAGACTTTCCTTATTAATTACGTGTTAACGATGGTTACCATTAGAGGCTACACTGTCCTTAGAAAAACCAGAGGTAGATGATGATGCTGTTATCATGTCTCCTGTTATCCTACCATCTGCCAGACCCAGTGGGACCGGATTGCACGCTGAAATAAAAATGATACAATAACTAAGTTTTGGCATCATAAGTTTCTCATCCTCGGCATTATGACTAAAGAATGTATGGACGCCAAAATAATTTTAAAAGATCAAAATTTTATTAGTTGTTCCAGAAAAATGTATTTTCATTATGATCGTGCTTTTTCTAGAACACGTTAAATTATGTTTGCTTACGAGTAGAAAGGTTCCCATGCAATTCACCAAGAACTGTTTCCGGTTGTAATTTTCAAATGGCATCGGTTTTCAATATAGCTTATCTCGTATTTGATTGGAGATGATGTGTTTATAATGAGCCAGGTATAGATAAACTTACTTCATATATCTCGAAAGGAAGTTGAAATTTTGTAATTATCAGTATTTTCTTTTTAAACATTTAAATAAAATTGCCAAGATAATCTACATATTTCACAAGCGATATCCACTAAGTAAGTGACACAATTTCTGTTTTGGCCAATGAAGAAGTATGCCAGTCGTTTAATTCTTAAGTCCTTGTGTTTTAACCCGTTGACTCTTCAACAGAATTTACAGTCCACGCACCAACTATTTGTTGCAATTCCATCAAATTTGTCGCGTTATTGATATGAAATCTTTAATTTTCATTCCAGTAATGTCACTTATTAACTGATTTAAAAATGGTGGCTACACAAAGAACCATGAATTCATCATTTCGGGACTTAGATTTACTAAATATTTCGTAATGTTGGACATGAGCCTGCTCACCATTAAGTTGACATTGCGCACCAGTTGAGACACCGTCACACAAACAATTTTCTTCATACAGGCATTGACCACGTCCACTGCAACCCGCAGGACAAAGCTCTGAAGAAATCAAAATATATTTTCCATGAAATCATCTCAAAGCGAAAATGACATGTCTTGATTTTATCTTTAAAATGAAGAGTATTTGGATTTTGGTCTGGTCAGAGGGAAGCTGGCACATGAAGTTAAAATCTTGTAATGACCGTGAAGAGATTTTATAGAGAAAAAAAATTGTTCTTGCCAGGAGAAGATTTGTTGAGTGTAAATATGACAATAGTCAAGCTCAGAGAAGCACCTAAATTAATATATACGTGTTAACATTGAAATACCTGCTGCTGGGCACCCAAGAATCTGCAACTGGAAGCACGGTTTTCCGGACCAACTTTTTAGCAGAAATCGAATCCTTTTGGTGGCAATGCCGGTGAATGCGTTGTTTATAATTTCATTTGCTTTAGTAAGAGAAAAGGTCTGGAAAAAAATCGATTTGAATGATAATCGCAGTTTAAAATTAGAGTTTTTATTGCGATAGAACATGCCTCAAATTGAAATAATAATTAACTTTTAATGAAATGCATTAAATGCTTTCCGGATGTAAGAGGTAAACTTGCTACTATTGGAAGTATGTTGTGAACTATAGACAAAGATATAAAGAAATATTTAATTAAATAAGTTATAAACTATAGACAAAGATATAAAAAAAATATTTATCTTAAGAAAAGTAATATTAAGAAATGTTTTAATTCTGAGTGGCTATTTCTTCCCACCCACCACCCACCATTTTTATCTGCAAGAATGAAACTAATCCGACCAGTTTATGAGACCTACATTTACTGAATACGTCTGAATAGCTTGACAGTTGTAGTCAGAATCAATCCAATATGTTCATTCTGTTACAAAAGTTAGCAAATGTGTCAAAATAGCGCTTAGCAAAAATGTAAGGTTATGTATTGAAACCTTAAAGTTATTTTCAGCCTTTTCTTTTATAGCAGTTTCTTCACATTAGACAAAGGGCCTTTAATGTTATACGTGCTGCTAGAACTTTGAAAATTGTCTTCGAGTTATGTGACCTACTGAAAAAGGTTCAAAGATAAACGATCATCTTTTCTGATTATCATTGGATCGGAATTATGAACGAACTTGTGCTGAAGGGCATGAATTTTGTATCAGAGTAGGATATCAACTATTCCCCTTGTAGAATCTGAGTTAAACCAAAAACGTTATAATTCGAAAGATACTTACCAAAGGTCCTTGACTTGTTGTGTATTGTTGAAGCTGGGATTCACCCATGGAACGTACAAGAAATCTATCCTACTTGGAAAGTTTGTCTCCAGACCTTGTTTTGTGGGTGCCTGAAGAACCACACCACGTACTCCCATAGGAACAGGAAAATTAACGTCAATCCACATATCTCCTTGTTGATTCTCGTTTGCACACCATCCGCCTAAAATCAGTTTATAAACGTTCCACTCATTTACTATCTCTCTATTTTTAACTTTCAATTAATGTTTTCTGGAAATTTGCATAAAGATTACGAACAAAACATTTACAATTTAAAAATGCATTGCAAAGTATGGTAGAATTGTTAAGATTGTAATTCTACGTTTTTCAAATTTGCTTTCAGCTCCTGACCTTATTCATCTCAAAATATTAATTTTAATGTTCTTTCTTGTGTGTGTGAGACATAGTCTGCGTGTTTGGAGAAAGAGTTTATCTTTTTAATCAATCATGAGTCTCTTACCACCAATCGTACATCGGGTAGGCTGCAACAGTTTGCCATATTTCATCTTCTTTTGAGAGTTTTTACTTACTGCTTTCAACATATAAAAATAACTTCAGTAGAATTCGATGTAATAAACCCCATGAATTATATTGTGATTTAAACCTTTTATATGACAAACTCTCATCTTCATCTTCGTTTTGAAAATGTAAATGTCCCAAATAAGCGTAAACAAACGAACCATCATTCCTTTACTCTTCCCTAACAATCTCTTGAGTTGTGTAGTCTACTAATTTCTTTTGTTTCCTTGGAGTGAGTATAAACTGATTTCTTTTAAACTACTTTTATCAAGAAAAGTTGTATATACACGCAGCGTTATGTTAGTAATTAGTAGAGAGATTATACAATCTCTTAAAGATAAAGAAACTTGCGTAAAGAAACTTGCGTATTATATTTTATAAAATCAATTAACTTAATTGCGTAATGGTTGCACATTTAATTGAAATTAAAGATATTTTTACTGCCAAGGAGTGTGTGTATATATAGAGAGAGCTTGTGGAAGGTAATGGCCAAATACGGATGCCCGGGAAAATTTATATCCATGGTGCAGCATTTCCACGACGGCATGCAGGCACGAGTCCAGGACAATGGACAGACATCTGAACCATTCCCAGTAACCAATGGCGTCAAGCAGGGTTGTGTTCTGGCACCGACACTATTCAGTCTATTGTTCTCCGCCATGCTGACTAATGCTTTCAGAGACGGAGATGTTGGAGTCGGCATCAGGTACCGTACAGATGGAAAACTGTTCAACCCCAGGAGGCTTCACGCGAAAACCAAGGTTATGACAGACACCATCAGGGATTTCCTATTTGCTGATGACTGCGCCCTCAACGCTGGCTCAGAAGCCGACCTGCAACGCAGCGTTGACAAGTTCTCCAGCTCCTGCACAAGCTTCGGTCTCACCATCAGTACCAAGAAGACTGAAGTCCTGCATTAGCCTGCCCATGGAAAGCCCTATGTTGAGCCCAACATCACCGTTAACGGCCAAAAACTCAACGTAGTGAAGCGCTTCACCTACCTTGGCAGCACACTGTCACAGAGCGTAACTATTGACGACGAGGTGAGCCTCCGCATTGCCAGAGCCAGCGCATCTTTCGGCAGACTGTATACCAACGTCTGGAATAGAAGAGGCATCAGCATCCAGACCAAACTAAAGGTCTACAGGGCAGTTGTGCTCCCCACACTACTTTACGCATGCAAAACGTGGACGGTGTACCAACGCCACGCCAGGAAGCTGAACCACTTTCATACAACAAGTCTCAGGAAAATCCAGAACATCAAGTGGCAGGACAAGGTTCCAGACACTGAGGTACTCACCCAAGCTGATCTCCCCAGCATCCACACCATCCTGATGCAGTCTCAGCTACGCTGGGCGGGACACGTTGTACGCATGCCAGACCACCGGCTGCCTAAGAGACTCTTCTATGGCGAGCTACAGCAAGGACAGCGACCCCATGGAGGTCAGAAGAAACGCTTCAAAGACAATCTGAAAGCTGCATTGAAAGCGTTCAACATAAAACCTGATTTCTGGGAGCAAACAGCCAACGATCGAGTCACATGGCGTTCCTCCGTGCACAAAGGCTCCAAGCTGTGTGAATCTAGCAGGACAGCAGCAGCGGAGCTGAAGAGGCAAACCAGGAAAGCGCGTGCCATCAACCCTCCTGGAGATGTCTCACTCATCCCTTGCCCTTTATGCAGACGAACCTTCCGTGCAAGGATTGGCCTTATCAGCCACCTGCGCACACACAGAACAGAACCAGCCCCTACAACCCTCGGATGACTAGAGTGGTCCTCGTCGACTCGACGGACAAAC